>VZTR01020075.1:51824-81893 GCA_013400775.1 Chaetops frenatus | reverse complement strand
GTGACTACCACAATGTTTTTATTAAGTTCTTGCTTAAAAAGCCTTAGAGGAGAGGTGTAAGGGGACAGCTAGCTCACACAACTGGTGTGAGTGTTTTTGTCCTATAAACATTCTTTGAAAGTGGCAGAGAAAGGGCTTTGAAGATCTTGATTACTAAAACAAACAAACATATTAAGGAAGGGTGCTTTATGCATGTGTCTGTGTTAGGTTTCTGTGGCAAGGCTGTGGTAGTGGGAGGGGGGGCTACAGAGGTGGCTGCTGTGAGAAGCTGTCAGACGCTTCCCCTATGTCCAATGGAACCAGTGCCAGGTGACTCCAAGCTGGACCTACCACTGGCCAAGGCTGAGCCCATCAACAATGGTGGTAGTGCCTCTGGGATAACAGAACTAGCAAGAGGGAGGGGAGGGAAACAAAATGGCAAATTGCAGCCAGAGAGAGGAGGGAGATATGAGAGTAAACAACAGCTCTGCAGACAGCAAGGCCATTGCAGAAGGAAGGGGAGGTGGTGCTGCAGGTGCCAGAGCTGAGATTGCCCTGTAGTCCATGGTGAAGGCCATGGTGAGGCAGCTGTGCCCCTGCAGCCCAGGGATATCCATGGTGTAGCAGATAACCACCTGCAGCCTGTAGATGACTCCAGACTGGAGCAGGGGAATAGCCAAAGGAAGATGTGACCCTGTGGGAAAGCCATGCTGGAACAGGCTCCTGGCAGAGCCTCTGGACACATGAAGAGAGGAGCCTGTGCTGGAGCAGGTTTGCTGCCAGGACTCATGACCCCACTGGAGCCATCTGTTCCTGAAATAGTGCATCCCACAGAGCAGACCCACACTGGAGCCATTGTGCAGAACTGCAGCCCATGGGAAGGACTCACATTGGAGAAGCTCATGGACACTATCTACTGTGGGAGGGAGCCCATGGTGGAGCAGGGAAGAGTGTGAGGAGTCCTTCCCCTGAGGAGGAAGGAGTGACAGAGACAGAGTGTGATGAACTGACCACAGCCCTCATTCCCTGTGTCCCTGCAGCACTGGCAGGGAGGAGGTGAAGTCTTGAGAATAAAGCCTGTAAAGAAGGGAGGGGTGGGGAAAGTTGGTTGTAAGATTTGCATTTCTTTCTCATTAACCTGATTTTCCCAAGTTGAGTCTGTTTTGCTCATGATGGAGACTGCTGAGGGTGAGTGATCTCTCCCTGTCCTTATCTCAACCCCTGAGCCTTCCATTCTGTTTTCTCTACCCTGTCTGGCTGGGAAAGGGAGTGACAGAGTGGCTTTTGTGGGCACCTGGTATCCAGCCAGGTCAACCCACCATGGTACCCAAGGAGTATTAGAGGGATTCTTTGTCAGGAAACTATTTCCTTATGGGAAGTTTCTCATGCTTACTATCTCTCTGAGGTGTTATAATAACCTCTACTTCACTGAAGATCCCATCCACAGTTTTCAACAGAAGTAGGATTGAGGAAGCCAAATTTAAGAAATTAATCTACACACTTGGCTGTGCCGATACACAAACTGGAACACCAACCCATTTCAGGAGCCTGCATTAAAATGTGCTGGCAGTAGGACAGAATGAAAATGTTCACATCAGTGCAGGTAAATTCTACAGTTTGGAATAAAATTACAACAGAAAGATCAGTATTTTGAATAGTATACTGCTCTCATTTAGAAGCAGAGGGAAAGGTAGGATTTTAGTGCATTACTGAGGGAGCATGCAGACCCAGATTTCCTGTGACACAGAAGACTACACTAATCACCAACATCCAGCTCCTAGCAAGCAATTAATCTCTCTCACAATCTAGCTTTTAAATGGAAGGTGCCTGCTCCTTCTAAAGTTATTGGATTGTATTCTGACAATAAAGTTAAAGTACACAAGGAGTATCTAGAATACTTCAACACAAAATCAATGTGCATTATTTTATATTTTGCTTTCTCCCTCATAACTTGCATACTCACACACTGGTCTATGAAAGTTTGTGTTCAGTAAGAACATAATTTCAAAAATCTACTGCTGCCTCAAGGAAAATTCTAAAATATATTCTAAGACAGAAATAATTCTATTTATCAATCATTTTTCTTCCTCACCTCTTTGCTATTTAGAGTATTTGCATGAAAATGGGATCTTTATTTCCCAAGAGTTCATCAGCCACTCCTGATATGATATAATTTCCATGGATACCAATTGTATGTGATGTTGCAAGCATACAACGAAAGGATAAGGAAGAAAGAAGAGAAAAAATCAACTGCTTTATTCTTTGACTATGCTTTTGAGTAACTCCATAAGCAAAACCTAAAACTTTATCCAATCAACTCATCACCCACACAAAAAACCCACTCAGTTCCTCTTCCTTCCAAGCCCTGTTGGCAAAAATATCCCCACATATTTAAATGTGTTCAGTTTTTCAAATATTATCTGCTACTCAATGAGAACAAAACTCAGGAATTTAGAAAGTGACAGAGGAAAAAAAAAATTTTTCATTTGCATTTTTAAAGCTATATTTTAAAACTTGCTCATTCAGAAAGTTAAATATTAGATTTCTCCATAAAGAAGTCTTGGTAAGGTACTACTTTCAGTAAAATGACTAATAGCAAAGAATTATTGTTACAATAAAAATCTATCAGAAATAACAAAAGGAAACAAGTTTTAAAATATATTTGTTTCATCAGTAAGTACAGCTATTTAATGCAACATGCCTGAACAACTACAGAAGGCTGAGTTCCTTCACTGTCTGATGTGGATTTTGATACCTGGGTCTTTTAAAAAATAATTTGAAGACTATATTATCTTTTGTTTAAAGCCATTTCTTATAACAGGTTTTGGATGAACAAGTTTTCTCATTTTGTAACTATACAAAAAATATTTTTCAGTTAAGCTTGATCAGACTATGACCCTGGGATTTCAATTTAGCTCAGAAAAGAAACGTCCAGAAGTAAATGGCAGAGTAGGCAGAGAGAACTGTAGTCTCCATTTATCCAAGGAACCCTGATGTTACTCACAGGCAAGACCTTGCAGTATTTTGATGCAGTGGCAGTGTGTGTGACCCATACAGATGCAGGAAGAGAGTCATAACTATAAAGCCTTCACCATTTTCCATGATCCCTGTTTCCAGTATCTCAAAGGAAAGGAGATGTTTCTCAGGGAAGGAAACACACACAATGAGATCAAGAATCTTAGCCAGAGCCAAAGGCAGGGTTGGGAGCAGACAGGGATCCCACCAGAGAACACGAACCAGGAGAAGCACAGTCCTGGTCCAAGGGCGGTCAGAGCACGGCAGCCAGGAGCACCAGGAAGGTCTCCATGGGTTTTTCCAAGCCCTAATAACATCTCGCCCAGCATCTCTCAAGTCACTCCTTAGCTACACTTTGCAGACAGAATCAAACTTCTCTGTCAGCAGCTAAAAGTCACTGACCACTCAGAGACCCCACTAATTTTGGTTTTGTTTATCCCAGGCTAGGCAGCATGCTGAGGGCAACTACAAAAACCTTGTAGCTTGCAGGCTCCTGCCCAGCAAGCCCATGCAGTAGCTGAGAAGACAATGATGTTAAGCTTCAGCAATAGCAGAGGGAGACCTTTCTCCCTTCTGCCACAGAAGGTTCACTGCAAATATCAAGCTGGGGCAGCACAGCTTGGCTGCTGCTCAGCCCCTGGAGCAGGCATTGTCCTGCAATTTTGTAGTCTTCTCCCAGAAACTGAAATTCAAGGCATGCATGCCCTGCAACACATAGGGACAAGGCTCCAAGTATGCAGTTTCTGTTCATTCTCTACTTCTCAGTGGTCTTAACATTATCTCTGGGTTAAACTTTTTTTTTTAAGCCTTGCTCATCTGTCAAGTCTCATTGCCTGACATCAAGGAGATCAATCTGCCTTCCTTAAACTCAAATCCTGGCTCTTCTGAGAGGCTTCCCTTTTTAGATGTTGGCCTCCTAAGTTCCTCTCCACAGCCTGTCTCCCCTGCTGCATCCTTCAACAGATTTTTTCAAATCAGAACAGACAACCCATGTAGGCTGACATGCTTTTTGCAGTGCTCACTGCTCACATCTGCATGTTACTGCCCAATCTGCGGGCATTCCTGGGCAGCACAGCAGAGGAGAGTGGGGACCAGAGGTGTCTGCTACATGTGTACAAGCATGAACCCTGAAAAAGACTCTTTTTCTGTAGTCAGTAAAAACGACATGGGTGAGGAAATTCCTAAGTATTACTGCCAGAGAGTTTTAAGTACCAGGACCAGAAGTTTTCCGTGGGATAAAAAAAAAAAAACAAAAAAACAAAAAACAAACAAACAAAACAAAAACAAGAAGAGACAGAAAAAATCCCCACAGATGTTATTAGAATCTGCCCTCTCTCTCTTTTGGAGATTTTTCTTTAGAAAGAAAACACATTTGGGTGTGTGAACGCATGACCTGCTTTCCCTTGAATGACAAATTTTCAGAAACATCATTCATCTTACTCGATATTCTTCCTCTGCCTGAGGTGAAGTCAGTCAGCTCTGCATGCCCTCATACTGGTAGTCCTGCCTTAACCTTAAAAAGCGGCTGAAATAAAACAAAAGCGAGGCTCCAATTCCACACAGGTATTTCAATTTTTACAGGGAGTTACCCCTTAGAGAAAACTGTGACCTGAAAGAGCTCTCCTTTGCTCTTCCCCAGTCCATTCCCAACCCCACTGGGGATATGTGAACGAATACCTTAGTTACTTCAGTCTAAGCTAAAAGTGCATTTAAAATCAATCCAGGTAATGTGTAGCCCCACTTGAGGGCAGAATCTCAAACTGGAATATTTATTACTGATCTGTAAAGCTCTGTTTTCTCTGACTTTGTAAGAAAGGAGATATTTGAATGCCAGTAGGGACATCAGGCTCCATCTCTTTACAGACCTTGGGTCAGGAAGGGATGTAAGTACATCATCAGCTTTAGCCCCGCTGACTTAAAGGATAGTTAAGCACATATTTTTTCTGTCATGAACAGGAAATATGTAGTACTATATTCATCTTAGCTGCAAGGGGAATATGCCCACTCATTTATACAGCAAAGGATAGGTGCAGCCGTGCAGCTTTTCTTGCACTCTAAGCTATGATCAACAGAAAAGGAACTGGCCAGAAGTGAACAGTGGGATAAGCCTATTAACATTTTTGTTTAGCCCAAATGTATTAAAGTACCATTTCATTATGCCACACAGCAAGAACCAACCCAGACATTTTTCCTGGTGGAAAAGTACCTGGAGGTACTGGATGACATCTGGCTGAACATGAGCCAGCAGTGTGCACAGGGGGCCAAGAGGGCCAGTGGCATCCTGGCTCATGTCAGGAATGGCATGGCCAGCAGGACCAGGGGAGTGATTGTCCCTCTGTGCTTGGCACTGGTGAGGCCACATCTCAAGCTCTGTCTTCAATTCTGGGTCCTTCACTGCTAGAAAGGCATTGAGGTTCTGGAATGTGTCTAGGGCAGGGAAGCTGGTGAAGGGTCTGGAGCTCAAGGTTTATGAGAAGAGGCTGAGGGATCTGGGGGTGTTTAATGGGAAGAAAAGGAGGCTCAGGGGAGGATTTCTGGCTCTTTACAACTACCTGAAAGGAGGTTGTAGCCAGGCAGTGTTTTGTCTCTTCTCCCAGGTCATAAGTGACAGGAAAAGATGAAATGGCCTCAAGCTGTGCCAGTAAAAGTTTAGACTAGATATTAGGGGGAAAAAACTTACAGAAAATGTTGTAAAGACTTGGAACAGGCTGCCCAGGGAAGTGGTGGAGTCACCATCCCTAGAAGTGTTCAAACAATGTGTGGATATGGCACTTGAGGGCATGGTTTAATGGTGGTAGTTCTAGGCTGATGGTTAGACTTCATCATCTTAGAGACCTTTTCAAGCCTTAATGATTCTATGGTTCTACAATAAGTGGCCTCTCTCTAGGCTTGTCATTCTTAGGGTGCCTAGGATCCCAAAGGCCCAGGCTCAGGCAGAGGTATCCTGCTGGGGAGTGACCTGGCTCACCTGTGCTCATAGAGGAGCATTTCCCACAGGAAGATGAGCCAGCCTGAACAATGAGGGGAAGAGCAGTAGGGACATCCTATTTCTAGAGCCATCCTACCTGAACCACAGTGTTGCCCTAGGAGAGAAGTGTTCCTCAGATGAAAGTGCTCACCATGGCTCTCACTCTTCTCTGCACAGCATGACCCTGCAGAGGCAGCTGTAGGGCTGCAAGACCCCATATTTCACAGAAGAGGAATGAAAGGAGCAGAGAGATACAGCCCTGCCAGGTGAACAATGACCCGTGTTGTTTCTGCCGTGTCCATGCCACTTCTGCCACACAGCCCTCTGGCTCACATCTCTGTAGAAATCCCTGGAGGGAAAGAGGCTCTGGAAGAGATGACTGGGTCTGCAGGAAAAGACAATGAGAGGATGTAAGAAAGCAGGGAGGGGAGGAAGAGGTAATAGTCAAAGCATATACCTGGAAATCACCAGGGGCTACTGCACTGTGAAATCTACTGGTCAGTTTTATTTTTAGGGTAGAGCTGAGACTCTCAGTGGGATACAGTCACCCTCCTCCTGCAGTCCCCGAAGTCACTGTCTGTGGGACTCCCTAGAACAGAAGCTGTAGTCCAGCTGCCTCCAGCCTACACAGGAATTTTGGTGTCCTCCCACAAACCAACCACACATGTGATCCCTTGGCGACCAGGCACACTAGAAGCGCTTACAAAGCCTGTCCAATTCATAAGAAAATTACTCCAGTTGACATGAGAGAAATAGGGATTTTTGGCATACATATTCCCTAGCCACTTTGAAGACTGCTTCCTTTTAGAACATGGTTGTCTGACATACTCAGACTTTTCACCCTCCTTCTTATTCCAATTATTTTTCACCAAATCAAAGGGAGGTTCTTTCCCCCTACTGTTTCCAGACAAACTTCCTTTGGCCTTGCAGCCTGACAGGTAACAGACCTCTTATGCAGCCACACACTTCCTTTTCTCTCTTCCTTTTATCCCCAGACTTCAGCATCCCATCACAAATTTATTTTGCTTTCTAGGACTCTCTAGTCTCCTTGTCCTCCCCCTCAGGGCAAGTCTCAGAGAACCGACCAACATTCTTTTACAGTGTTTCCACACCTAATTAGCTCCTGGTTTTTCTCCTCTGGAAGCTAGATAAGCAATGTTACAGTAACAAGTAGATTCACATAGACTAAGGCAAGCATGATATGGCTGTTTGTTACAGTGTGATGTCTCCAGTTGTCAAAGAAACATTTCTTCTCCATGAGATTAAAAAAAAAAAAAAAAAAAAAAATCCATACCCAATATAATTAAGTACAGTCAGTCACCCTTGAAAAAAGAGACTACATGGAAAACAAAATCCTGGCATCTGAATGTGAAGCTCTTAAGCAAAACTTGTCAGTGCTTCAAGAAATAAATATGAAAACTGTACGGCAAAACACTAGATGCATTATTAGTAGTGTCCTTAATAACAGGAAAAAATATTAAAGTGCCATATTGTTTACAACACAACATTAAAATTTTAATTTTAATCAGTCCTGTTTACCCAGCAACATTCTGATTAGCTGTCAGAGTTGATTGAACAGTGGAGGAAAGAAAACCCTCTCACAAGATATACTACATAAAAGACTTCTGCAGGAGTCAACAAGCAGCAACAGCAGAGTTACACAGCCAGCTAAAGAATGTACTCAGGTCTCTGGCAAACCAAGACGCAACTTATGCCTCTGAAGCAGGGATTTGAATATATTTAATTTCCTCTTCTTTGGTGCAGGGAGCCTTCTCGAATATTTGCACGGCAGAATTGAAGCACACATTAGCTTGAAACAATGAAGGAATTGGGAGGTACAGAACTGAGTAAGAAATCCCAGGAAACCATAGGAAATTGCTTCTTTATTATGCATATTTTTCTGCTAGAGCACATTATTCTCATTCTCCTCAGGGCAGAGTTTTTAAGAGCACAGTAAATAATGTCAACAACTAAGAATCCAGCACACAGAGCATTATTTTCTTTCCTTTGCCTCATATTTAGCAGGGGGAGTGCCGTGGCAGAGGCAAGATTTTCCAGCACCAATCTTGAAGCATACAAGACAGAAGCAGAAAAATCCCATTCCAACCCCTACCCTACTTCTGAATTCCTTAAAAATAAAAAAAAATTAACAAATCAGGTAGATGCACAAAACAAATGATGGTAATTCACGTACCCTGTCACACATATCTCTGTTTTAAGTGTTGCCCTTCTGCTGCACAGTTCAGAGAAGGATGGTGCCCTTCTTGTTCGTTATTCGGAGTGACAGGCAGCAGCCCTCCCACCACAATTATCTGGTGGTGCCTTCCAGACATGGAGCTGCCCAAGGCACCTTCCTCCTGGGATGTTTCCTCAGCAGGGAAGGGGTTCAAAGCTCAGCTGCATCAGTGTCTTTTAAGCATTCAGACGACATAAATCCACTGCTCCTGAAGATGAGCAATGCTAGCAAGCTGCTGTGATTAAACTCTTACTCCAGAAAAAAAAAAAAAAAATCAAATGCTGCACTCTTCCATAGCTTGATTAACCACATGCTTCATTAAAGCTTTCACTGCTGTTTAACTGAGCTGTAAATCCCAGGAAGGCAGTGGTTTTTTTGAATGAGACAGAGACATTCATGATTTTTTTTATTTACTCCCCTCTTTTGTCCCCTCCCTCCCACCTGTGATTTCCTTCAAACCAAAGAAAGTAAACAGACATTAAGCATAAAAGGAAGGGAACATGGATTTAAAAGTTTCATGTAGGGTTTCTTAGACAGTCAGCTCTGTTCAATTATTTTGTACTGTGTCTTTCAGTAGTTCCCAAGGCTAAGACCACGAAGTAGACACAGACTAAGCACTTGAAACAAGTTTTACCCCTCTGTTCTCAAATCAGAGAGTTTTACATTAGATAAACCTGGATTTTAAAGGGAAGGGAGATAAATCTGCTAAAAGAAGCTATAGTGGTGCAAACCCTTTGAGCCACCACCACTGAAGAGATAAAGTTGGTACCTCACACTTTCAGCCCTCTATTATAGAAATCCTTTTCTTACCTACAACTGAGAAGAAACAGCTGCAAATAAATGGCTTTTCAGCTGTGGTCACTTCTGTACTTCATTCTTAAGTGCTCCCAGAGCAGCAGCAACCCAAACCAACCCTTTTGGATTACTGGAGCACTGCTGGCTGGTCCTTTATGAGTCTCATGCTGCTCCACAGCCGTTTCGTGGCTCCCTAAAGCCCACCTGCTCCCCACAGCCCCAGCTGCAGCTCATAAACTTATCCCAGGCACCAGGTGAGAATTAGCCCCACTCCCCTGCAATTGCTGCTTCAGGGCATCAGGTGAGGCCTCTGTGCTTGTCCCACCTCACTCGCACAAAGACTCCTATGACCCAGCCTCAGAGAGAAAAGCCAAGGGTGGCAAGCCAGAATTTTCATTGATTTTTCTTGTTGACAACATTTTAACACCTCTGTGAGATTCATTTTGCTAGCTGATGAACTGCAGCTTCTGCAGTTATGTACACGGAGCTTTCAGGCTGAGCTATTGCCAGTGTTACTATGGGCTGTTTGAGAAATCAGGACAACTGTACTGGTCACAGCACACTTCTTGTAATCTTTGTGAAAATATTCCTAATACACAAAGCAATAAAATGCAGTCAGTGATCAAAGCTTCAAAAATGCAGATCATGCTTTTACTCAGTATGCCAGCCTGTGAACCCACCCTTTCTCAAATGAAATTTATGTAAATAAGATTGCCAGTTCCTTGGGTTTTTTGACAAGGGAACGGACTAATACTTGTAAAGAAAATCTAAATGCTGGCAGGATTTAGATTTAACTGTTAAGATAGAGTTATATTGAACTGGATACAATCTCAGCATTTTATTGAACATGACTTCTTTTTCCAGTTAATGGTACCAAAGTAAATACCAAAGTGCTCCTCAGAGTCTCCTTTCAGGTTGCTGTACCAGGTTTTTCAAACAACCCCTACTGAAGCCTGAGCCTGCAGTCAGCTCTCCTTCCCGGGCAGGCTGGGGGGTGGTTCCCATGGGAGTGGTACTGGCAGCCACAGAAGGACCTGTGCAGTTTCACGTGGGTGAACAGCCAGGCTCCAAGAGCCAACTGTTCCAAGTCCAGCTGATAGTGGCTGGAGGAATGAGCTGATGGAAACTTGATGAAATCCTGCACCAGGAACAGAACAACTCCGAGCTGGCTGAGTGCCCAGTGGATGGAAGGCAGCTTGGAAGAACAGGATCCACCTGGATCCTTGCATCCACTGAGTGGATTCTGCTGCAGTGCCTTTGTCACAGAGGAGGAGAGTCAGTGGGCATGAAGCATTGGAATGGCTGACCAAAAAGGCTGCAGAATCTCTGCTCTTGGAGACACTCACCTGGACAAGGCCTGAGCAACTGGATCTAACTTTTAAGTCAAGGGTGCTTTCAGCAAGAGGTAAGACTAAATACCCTCTAGAAATCCTTCCACTCCAAATGACTCTATTCATCTTGAACTTGAGCTTCAACAGCAGAAATACAGTTTATTATATCTCTTTGCTTCCTCGATTAACTGCTCTTTATTTGGAAGCCAAAGCACTATCTCCTGAAACATTAGAACAAAACCAAAAAAACCTGGGAAGTGTACAGAGTTCTGAACATGCACAAAGTAAGGATCAAAACTTCTTTAAGATTTGCTCTATAACATTACCCTCAAAGTAAGCACACAGCTGTCTCAGGAGTTGTGCATGTTTTTCCCTTTCCATAAAGTTGCTCTGGGAATTAAGAGTCCACTTACAGGCATGAGTCAACTGACCATTATTCTGACATCTTGTATGTGTGCCTCTATTAGATCAAAACCTGATTAGGAGAACTCTAAAATCCTGTCCTTTTCTCCAGTACTGCTTTTTTGTTACACAACCAGGAAAGTACTGGGGGCAAAAAAAAAAAGTTTATAAAAGAAAAAGTACTTTCCTAAAAACATCTGGACATTGGTTCAAAAAACTTAAAAATTTTTGTGCACATTATATATTCACAGAATCCAAGGCTTAACATGAAACACTTACAGTAACTCAAATCACAATGCATATTCATTTTAGATCTGAACTTAGGTTAGCAATTATATATGAAGAAAATGTCAATTTTGCTGCGAAACCCAAAAATTCTGCTTCTCCTCTCCCTTCTGTCCTATTGTCAGACACATATAAGTCAAAATGCTTGTACTTACTAATTCAGACCAAAGAAAAAGATGTGCATGAACTGGCTTAGTGACATTTTATTAAACTAATTTTTCAGGTTTCGTGCTCTCCCCCCACACACATATGTGCAAATTTCTTCTTCTGGCACTAAGCCACAGACCAATTTTGACGTGGAAAACAGCTGTAGGAATAAGAAACTCAGAAATTATCTTATAAATGGACACATAATACATTACAGTGATCCCTTTAGTAGTCAAATGGTTCATGAACATTATACTTTATGTAATATCACAAATGCACAAAATACGCTTTCCATATGATTGCAAAAACAGCAGCACTCTGGAGCCAAGTGCATGACTTAATATTATAATAATGAGTCTACTTCAGTGTAGTGGATTTTAATAAGACTTTAATAATACTGGTATGAAGCCAAATTACATAATGTCCCAAAATATGAAACAAAGCTTTTGTAGAGAAAATAAAAGCTCATTGAAGTATAACCACATTAAAAAAAAATCGACACAAAACAACAAAACAAACAACCACCAGTGTTATCTAAACAAAGCCATTAGGCATATTTAATTTTTAAAAATCAAATTAGAGGAAAGGAACTCAAATCTATTCCCAGATCTCAAGATAAAATTAAAAAGGATATTATTTTAGGCAACATTTATGAAAATGGAGGTATTATGTCAGCACTGGGAAACAAGCTAACACCGTAATTACATCTTTTGGCACAGGTATGGATATGGGTTGAATATCTCCAATTTCTCTTGAAGGACAAAAAATGATTCAGTTACCTTACAGGTGGAGTTTAAGACTGTTGGATTACCTAGGAACAGCTTAGATCAATAAAATTATTTTCTTCTACACATGAAGACAAACTCAGTGTAAAAGTCCCAAAGGTAAAGAGCCAAATTATTTACCCCATCAACCCCCTTCAATTCTGGAGTCTTGGGGAAAACTTGGATTTGAAAGCACCTGTAAAGCTCACTCAGGCATGGACAATACTTAGAACAGCTTCCTCTCTCAACCCTCCCCAAGTATGGCAATGTCAGAGAGCAATTAAAAGGAAAATCAGCATTTAATTTGTTGGGTAATGCAAGCAGAATGCCACACACTCCTAAAGCTGAAAAACCTTTTAAATATTAGTATTATGCCAATTGGAAGATTAGCATTTGCATGGATAACATTTTTTGTTCTTTATTAGGATCAACTGTTAAGATCCACATATCCAACAGAGAGATCAACATATATTAGCATATTCCACCGTACTACTGGTAACAAGTACTGCTGTTAAACTGAGTCTAAATCTATGCTGACAGCCCATCAGAGCATGTGGTGATGAATACAGGAAGAATCAGAACAGTTTTCTTATATTGTTTCATCTACGTGTCTCCACTTTTTAAGCAGTTCTGATAAAGGCATAAAAAAAATTTTAAGTAGATTTAGATTCCACACGACAAGATGAAGTGAGGAGGACATTTTATGCCTTGGATTTCTTATAAGTCTACTTTAGCTACAGAAACCATTAAAAAGTTGCAAGTAACTTAAAGATGAAAGGCATTAGCAGCTTTTTAGAAAAGGATAATCACACTCTTCCAAAGACTTAAAGAGACATAATTCACAGAAGCTTTTGACTTGGTCTGCTGTTAATTGAATCAAAGTCGATGATGATCTTGTTACACTTTGGCTTGAATTCCCTAAAAAAAAAACCAAAAAAAACCCAAAAAAACCCAGATATTAGTTAGTGAGTAGTTAAAACATTTTGCTTGCTTTAGTTCCAGCTAAATTTTTGAAGGAATAAAAAACGTCCCAAAAAACACATCCTTGGATTCTCATAATTTTCTTCTCTATGGGAGCCAATTATAGTGCACCACACTGAGAGAAACCTGGACAAGAAAGACTAAGACAAAAAGACACATGGGGTGGGTTACCATGTACATTCTTCAGCTATTGGAATTTATAAATTACCCAGGAGTCAAAGGACTTTTAACAACTTAGCTGCAGGTGGTGTCATCATGTTACCAGGTCTGGGATTTTTGTTCATATATATTGATATTTCAAATATTTTAAATATATATTTAAAGAGCTAGGTACAGATATAGGTATCCAGAAAAAAATAGTTAAATTTTCTGTATATTTATGCATATAAACTATATTAGGAATACATTTTGATAATATTGATATTTTGATCAATTTTCGCCAGCCAAGTTTTAAAAAAGCACTTTCAAGCTTTGTGTCAGCATAATAAAATACTTTTTGTGCAAGGGGAATAGATCACATTGTGCCATACTGGGTAAAACTCAAACTAGTTAAGAGGGAATCATTTAAAAATGGTAACTTTAGAACTCTAAAATTAATACTGCCACAAAATGTTTCCTTTTATTATCATTAGAGCATCTGCTACAGCAATTAGCAAGGAAGGTATATGGGGACGGAGTATATATTTTCCAGTCTACCAGTAAACAAAAGATTATGCAAATAGTGTGGATTTAGTGCCTAATTAAGCTCGGCAGTTCAGTTCAAGAGATTCATTAAGTACCACCTACATCCTCAGCAATCGATACAAGGATAAGTAACAGTCAATGCAGGAAAGCACATGCTGCTGACCACAGAAACTCTGAATGCTTTGTTCAGAATAGCAATCTGAAATGCAAGAAACATTTCTCACCCTGGAGAAGTTACAAGATTTGACTTGCAAGAGAATGATTTATGCTTCTTAGT
Organism: Chaetops frenatus; assembly: GCA_013400775.1. Classification (NCBI taxonomy): domain Eukaryota; kingdom Metazoa; phylum Chordata; class Aves; order Passeriformes; family Picathartidae; genus Chaetops; species Chaetops frenatus. Next base: position 68,029 of record VZTR01020075.1, on the reverse strand, counting down.
CAAATAGTCTTAGTAGACAGGAAATACTGAAGGACTAAAACTGAATTTCAAGTACTGCTGTGTTTTTCCATGGATGTTTCTTAGCCCAGTAGGTATCTTTCATCCTAAAATTTTATCTGTTAGAATTGTTATGTTTGCAAATTTTTCAAAGTCTTTATATTATTACTGTAAAATTTTTAGAGTTGCAAAGCCTCCGTGACTACATAAGTACCCTCACCCACAGCATGTTACTCCTATCAAACTAGCTGTTGAACAGATTGTCTTAGGTATCTGTCAGTGTCTTAAAAAACCCCACTCTTGAAACATTTTTCAGATTATCATTACTTTAAGGCAAATATTCCAAGTTTTACCTTTTTCTCACCTAAAAGCTGACCAAAGAAGATGAACAACTATATGTACCAAGAATTAATTATGGGCAGCTTGTTTGACACCTTCCCAAACTGACTGCAACAAAAAGATACTGAAGTTTCAATAAGGACAGAGTAACCCACAGCAACAACAACCGGTTCTTTCAGTCCAACTCGATCTCAGGATAATTCAGGTTGCAAGGGACTTCAGGAGATCACCTAGCCCAACCCCCTGCTCAAAGCAGAGTTAGTGAGGACTCTCCTGAGTACAATGTATTAAATAACCACCCCCTTTGCAATTTCACTTGTACTCCAGGAACAAAATAAGTCATGGGCCATTTTCTCATACAAACATTACAAAATTGAACTTTAACTATACACAAGACAAAAGAATGGTGCAACAGTCTGTCAAACCAGTTCTTCTACAGAGCAAGCCATCTGCAAACACTATGGAGGAATAAAATGCTACGTGACTCAAAGAAGAAAAACATTTGCCCTAAAGTTGATCTCTTTCACATCCCCCTTTTATTCCATCCTAGAGTAAAAAATAAGTTAATTTTCTCACCTATATATAACACCTGCCAAATCAAACATCCGCCGTGCAGCTGTCATTTCTGTAGTGTCATGATACTTGTCAGACATGAAAATAACTTCCTTTATGCCTAAAGAAGTCACATAGAAAAAATGTTAGAATTACACTGTAAAAAAATAGTAATGTCTAGTGCATAAAATCAGAAGAGCCAACATTCATCCACATGCTCTACAACTCCTTGGTACACCTCTACTCACAAATGTATGCTGTGTAAAATTGCTGAATGATCTTTGCCTAAATTACTTAGGCAGGGGAGAAATATAAAGGCTTCAAAGGAGAATTCACAAGCGTTTTGCAGCTGATCAACATCTTCCTGTGTTTGCCAGACAGCATGAATATCAATACATTGCAATTTAGTGCTGACCTAACTGCATAAGGAAAAGGATGAGTGACTACATCGAGAACAAGCAGCCAATCTACCTTGAAGACCATTTGATTTTGATTCTGTAAATAAGAGAATTGTATGAAGCACAAATGCAGAATACCACAATCTTTCCCTCTCCACTCCTCTTGATTTCAAACCATACTGAACCAAAATAAAGAAGCGTTCTGTTTGCTGCGTTCTTCCTAGATCCCTCTGGCCATGAGTAGTGAAAGACATTACCCAGAACAGCAATCCATGCTGGGACTGCATGACTTCACTCAGTGAGCAAAATACATGCTACTTTAAGCAGAGATTTTTACAGAACTGAATCCTGCTGCAGATACTGCCTAATCTCGAAAAAGGAGACACATTTAGGCCAGCACACTTGCTGCAGTGGCACAGATTTATAATAATTGTAATGAAAGACATAATTAAAGGAGGATCATAGAAATCTTATGACATTTATGAGCAAAGATATTTTAAAATCTTCAAATATCTATCATGCATCACATTCAAATTAAAATTTCATGTATATACTCCCAACAGACCTTTTGTCATGCAGAAGTTTATTTCTTTCTGCCCTACTCCATTCAATGTGCCAGAGCACAGTAAAATTGACAGTAATTATATGCAAAGCTCGTGTTGTTCTTTGGCAGCTCCTGGTCTAAGAAGTTACAAACCTAAATTAGAAGCATGTTTAGAATCACAGTAGATGCAATTAGCACTGGAAAAATTTGGCACCATTCAGATGCAAAAAATCCCCACAAGTAGCATCTTATGAGGTTGACAGTGCAATTAATTTAGATCTAACATCAGCAATTTAACATCAAATACATCTATTATAATTATGATACCAATGAGCAGGCAGCACTGCAACCCTGAAAAAGCAAGCTGGCACTACTGCTTACCTGCCTGGATGATGAGCTTTGCACATTCATTACATGGAAATAAGGCAACATACATGCTGCAGCCTTTCACATCAGCAGAGTTTTTGTTCATGATGGCATTCAATTCGGCATGGCACACTGATTAAACAAGGGAAGAAACAATTCATAATACTGATCATTAAAATAAATCGGTCAAATTTAAATTTAAGTGTTACAATAAAACTGCTTACATCTTTTCAAAGGCAAATAGCTTGCACAGCTTATCATACAGGGCAGAGAAAGAAATAAAAGCAGAAACACCAAGATCAATGAAGGTCAATTGTTCTGACCAGGCTGCCGATTAGTAATGATATCATTAAGTGCATTAGCACTGCCATTTGCTAACACCTATTGCAGGCAACAAAGCCGTAGGCTGTGGGCCAAGCCATTGCAACCACCCTTAGTGAAGCAATATCTCACAGCTTCACAACTCTCTGGAGTATCTAATTGCCAGTATAAAACAGCTCATTTATGTGTTTACATGCACAGATAGGAACAGTCTTATGGTTGCAGGAGTGCGCTGTGCGCTCTTAAAGGCAGCGGAATCGCCAAGTAAAACCGAGCAGCTCTGTCCTCTGGGCCTCAGAACGGCTCAGCGCTGCTGCAGGATTCTCCCACCCCCAGAATACACAAGACACACTCGGCCATAAAAACATCCAGCTTTAATATTAAAGTGACTCTACTGCTCATTAAAAGGTGCCAGACTTCACAAGCAGGAAAACAAAGTCCTGTATTTCTCCACGGATTTGAGATAGGCCAGGTAGCAACAGACCATCCTGCCTTATTCCACCATAACACAATAGCTCTTTCTGGACAGACAGCACCTTAGGGTTTCAGTGTTTATAGGGTACACACCAGCAGATTATCTAATGTGTTATCAACACAGCTGAGAAGAGTGCAGTTTCTGTGTAGTCCACAAAGAAGCTCTGAAAAAAACATTAGGATCTCTGCAAGAACTTCCTGTTTACTCCCAGGAATAACAGCAAGTTGCATAATTTATATACCTACCTACTAAGAAACTGCCTGCTGCCCTGACTTCTTAAACAGATGCTGAAGTGTGGTGTGGGTTTGAGATCATTTAGAGACCTGCATGTGCAGACAACATTAAGAGTTTTTCCACTGCTTGAAGAACAGATTTTTTGAAAAAGTAGTTTCCTTCTCCCTTGTGCCCATGTGAAAATTAAAACAGACCAAGTTTCACAGCACAACTTCATAGTAAACTTGGTGCTATATGCTGACCTCTGTGTGAATGATCTCACCACACAAATAACTGAGTGCAGTACCTTCAACATGCAGGAATCATTGCTGAATGGAAATGTTTTCCGTATGCGCTAAATGTCTACGTGGAATTTTCTATATAACAGCTAATGCACTACAAATTTACAGCCTAATTTAGAGCACACAAACTTTCCCATGCAGACAAGTCACAAAGGACCAAACACTTGCAAAAGAAAGCTCAGTATTGGCTTCTACCATGCCCACGTTATGCTGTCCACATACCTTCTCATAACCAGTAAAGCCAGAAGCCAAAACAAAAAATAGGAAACTGAAAAAGAAAAATGCAACCAAGAGCCAAGAACCACCACATTAAGGCTTCTTTTACTATTAATATTGTTTCTATTGCAACTGTTACTGGGTCACACTGTATTTTAAATATATGCCATTAAGTGTATGAGAGATGCAATTATATGAACCTATACATTTAGAAAATCCTGAAAATATGCTGAACTTCAAGTATATTAATAAGCTGCACCAATCTTATAAAGCTTTTACAATAAATAGTCAGAGAATTATTTTTCTGGAGCTATGGAGGATTAAGCAGAAGAGTGACATAATTTCCTCAACTGGAAGTAGGGGTTACGTCAACAGGACAGAAACATCACTTTTAAGTTTCTTTGAACAATATATTTATGTTCTAGGCAGCAGTTTAAAATATGAAAGGCCTCCAAAAAGAAAGATGTTTTCAAAGGCTCCTAAAACTAAAAAAGAAACAAAACTAATTCCTTCAGTAAATATTTTTCCTTCACTAAAACTCAAAAATCTTCAGCCATAAAACCAGACAAGTTTCATTATTAGTACTGCAACAACTTTCCTTCCTGCACTAATAAGAGAAAAAGGTTCTTTTGGCAGACTTCTACAAACAACAAACCTCTTCCCAAGGAAAAACAGAATCAGGCCAAAAAAAACTTACAGAAGATAATCAGCTGGACCAAGGGAAAACCATAAATTTTGCCTCCTGCCCATCTTCACACAATCTGAAGAAAAATTACAACTATCCCATGAGGACAGAAGACACAGAGATAGCAATAAGAAACACAGACTAAACATTCCAAGACAAAAACTACTTAAGTCTGCAACAAACCCAGCAGGTTTCCATTTCAAATAGAAAAGGTGGTATGTTTTTCATGCACTTAACCAAGTATTTCTTACTGAACTTACTGCAGAAAGTAGTACAGGACCAGAACCTTGCACTGATTCCAGAAGTCATCATTTTCCATCCTGTATTACTTTTTTTAGTCTACTGGTCTATTAAATATCAAACCATTCTGTCTCAGTTGCTGTGATTTGAAAGTATGTTCTGGGGAGCTACCATTACACGTGTCTTTGTTTTATACATCTCCCTAGACATCTGCTACTTATAAAGGGATATTATGCCAGATGGTCCTTAAGAAGGTACTGGCATCAGACAAGTATTTTTAGGCTTTGTCCCATCACTCTTAATTCCCTCTTACTCATATTCACCTCTCTTTGACAAACAGGCATTGACTAGGTAAGATAGGTCTATTATCCCCAGATTTTTCTTATAGATCTGCCCAGCTTTTTTGAGAGACAGAGAACAAATCCAGAAGTCCAGAATCTCTCTTGTTAATGACTAACTGGTTTACATTTGGGGTGTTAGGAAGTTTTCTAAGCTGTTAAAAGCTTCTGCTAATAGTTACAAATTGTTCTCTCTGAGATAGTAAGAAGCTAACTTCAAATAACCTTTTACAGCTGCACACTATTCAGAACTCTGAAAACTGTATCTTTAAGCAGACTAATAAAACTAAGAATTTTTAAAATACCCTATGAGGGACTCCAGAGCTTTGGGGTTTTTTTTAAAAAATATTCACATACAGCCAACATAATATCAAGTCCACAACACTGGTTTCCATTCTAGAAAAGTAGCTCGAAAAGTATTCTCAAAAGGCTTCATTAGTTGAAGAAATAACAATGCAATGAGAAGTTAAGTGTGTGCTCTGACATTCCCACCACCTGCTACTATGTTCATGAGAGGGGGAAAAAAAAAAGAAAAAAGCTATTGAATGACTGCTTCATTACTGGTAGTATTAATTGCTAGTGTTTCCATCTCTTCTCATTGCACGCTGGTTTGTGTTGCATAGCTGAGGTAGTACTCATCCTTAAGCTCACCTGTAAATAAGAGACCCCTGCTTACCCTATAAATGGTAATTTTTCAGGATTGAACACTTAACATGAGCATGTTCCCAGGGGGTTGCAGAATCAGAAGTGCTCTTCCCGCATATTAAACATGTTCTGACTAGCAATTTTATAAGAACCACAAGACTAGTCAAAGTGTTTAATACTGTTTAAAGGCTTACATGCTTGATGAAGAGCATGCTAGGGACCACCATAACTTTAAAGACCCCTTAAAGACGCAATCAGAGGAAGGGCTAGGGAGAATGACTTTTTAATGCTATTAATTACTAATTGAGCCAGACTAGGAATTCTGTTATCCTTTACTTATTAGCTGGAACTCTGACACTGAACACAGGAAGAATCACAGAAGGTATCAAAACATTAATTTAAGGAATGGAGTCTGGAGGGGCAACCACTGAGGACAGTGGCTGACGGATGTGGAATTTGCAGAAGGACACCTATTTTTTTCAACCTTTTTGAAAGCACAGAGATGGCTGCTGGTCACTGCATTAAGGATATGGCGGACACTGATGCTGGGCTGGCACTGCCCTCAGCCCTTCCTACTGTTCTTGCTCTGTGTGCTGGAGAAGAGCAGCTGCTGTGGTCAGGGCACAGAGGCAAGGATAACAGCAGCAGATTTGTTGGGAGTCCTAGCCTCTTCACACTGCAGTAAGAAAAATGGAACCACAGCCTCACTGCTTCCCTTCATGAATAACGAGAACAGGGAAACGAAGATGGGAACCACTCAGCCCATTTATGAACACCACAAAACTTGCAGGGTCAGATCAGAGAAGCCCCTCTCAAAACGTGAGCAGCATTAGCTAACCCACTCTATTTCACAGTTTCTCCCATCCTGCTCCAAGTTGGTTCTACTCCCAGCAGAACACAGCATTTCCTTAGCAGGCAAGTAGAACAAGAGGAATTGCTGTTTCTTAATCTCCAAACTTTCTACAGACTTGATGTATGACACTGGAATTGGACAAAAATCCATGCAGGACAAGAGCGAGTGGCTCTAAGTAGAGACCGTCTCCTATAGATCCTCTTCCCAGCTGAAGCCTCATCTTTGCACTGCCACTTGGAGAGACAGCATCACACTTCTTCAGAATGCCTTACCAAATTTTGTGCTGTCAAAATAACAGCTTCTATAAAACTAACATTTGCCTGAGTATTGTTGAGTGTTCATTTCTCTGAAAAATTGACAAAAAGCTCATAATCCTAACACAAGGAAATGTTGGTAACAGTTTGTTTCATTTTACACAGCAGGTACTGTTCAATTAGATCATACTTTTTGCCACAGCACATATTTTATCATATCTGAACCTGTATAAATATTTGTAAGCATATTTACTCAATATTTTCTGTATTGCTCAGAGGTTTCTAAATTTGCCAGTAATTTTAATTTAAAACTCTTAATTAGAGACTGGTTGTCAAACGGATGTTCTTAGATTACCATGGAGACAGAGGGCATAACAGGAATAGAGCAACTAGAATTAGTGGGAAGATTTGCATTAATAGGAGAAAAATATAGTATTTTAAATGATTGGTGAGAGGAAACTGATCATCAACAAATCCTCAGATTCATCTAACAGAAACAGAAGGCACACTTTTGACTCTAAAAGACAGAATTTTGCCTAATTATTAAGAAGCCTCTGCACATAGTACTGAGCACAATGCTTCAGGAAAAGCTTTTAATAACATCTTAGTAAATGTTTAATAACATCTTAGTAAAACTGGCCTTCCATTTCTCTCATGTGCACAGACACATCCCTGCTGCTGTCGCTGACTGGCAGCCTGGAGCCAGTTTCAACATACCAACAAAATCCTGATTTTGTGCTGTGAAAAATGGCACTCTGCAAAACACTCTGTGCTTTCTGATATAACAAGGTTATTGTTATATCAGAAATGTTCAAATATACACCACAACTAGAAGAAAGAGCCTTTATCCAACAGTCTCATAAGGAACGCACAGTATCAACACAGGTGATCCATGTCACTACCCCTGTAATGTCCAAATGCTTTGCAAATGTTTGCATCCTCTAAGGAAAGATGAACACTACCTACCACATTTTGATGCCTTCTCCCACTAGTAGCTTAGGTTACACCTGAATTTCTTAATCAAGCACAACACTGCCCCTAACAGTGAGCTGAGCAGAACCCACTCTTGAGGGTGTGAGATAGATCCAGACAGTATATTGCAGCAGACATAGGTAACCGAGACAGTGGTAAATTTCAAACCAGTAAGTTTCAAGATACAGTAAAATTCAAGAGTGACAGGATTTGTTTAACCTCACAACAGAAGTTCAAAAGGTAACTGTTATCAGTAAGCGCACAGGGAAGGAATAAGGGTTAACCACAGTGAATAAGAAAAGCTAAAAGAACAATGCTGGCAGACACAAGAACCTATAAACTAACCACAGATAAATTTAAGGTGGAAATTGGAAGATTTTTAGCCATGAAATGGTGGATCTAGTCAGAGCTGTAGAGTCAATGCATCCATCAGTTCTGCTGGAGCTCAATAAATTTGTTACAGGATCACCTAACACCCTTCAGCAGACCGCCTCTGGGTCCAATCCCCTACTATGTCTATGCTGCTGAACACAGACAGGGCCAGGGACTGAACCCTGGCCCTGAGGCCAACTGGCACAGACTGGCTTGTGCTCATCTTAGGGCTCCATCAGCAATACACTGCCCTTGGCCCTGGGTTTCCTCAAGCTCCATGAGTCCCATGACACCACACAGTTGTTTTGTATGTCTCAGTTCAAAGTGCATAAAGAAGTGAGAAGACTTTTATGCAGCCCACCAGAGAGGGATTTTCAGAGCATGAAACAGAGTATGTGTTGCGTATCTGCCAGTATGGCCTGAGGGAAGGAGGAGGATTAAGCACACCATCTCAGCAGGCTTTGCATTATAAGCCTATACCTGATGACTGTTTTCTTGCAGTCTTTTTTCCACCCTGCCCTCCGGAGAACCAGTGGAAGAGCAATACTGAAGCTTTGTTCTGGAGAAAGCTAGTTAGAGTGCTGCAAAACAGATGGGAAGTGTGCTAAGTGTTTATGCTTAATCCACAAGAGTACCCAAGACCAGGTGGTCAGCACTCAGATCCAATCTCAGACCTTTTCTGTAGCACTGCAGATGCATGAAGCAGCTCCAGAAGACATCTTCCAACTTAGTGTGGTGGTACATGTACAATTACCAGCTTTATTTTATAAGTTACATTGCAGTAATGAAAGTGCCATCTTTGCCATGATTAGCTAATGGAGCACACAGTAAGACTGTACTCTCTCTGAACAAGCCAGTCAGGAAAACGCAAGAATAAAAAGTTCAATTTACACAAATGTTGTGATGATTAGCAAAAGGAGAAAGGAAAAATGACAGTTTAATGAGATTTTAGCAGCAATTGTATGTGTCTCTGCCTCTACCAGATTTTTTTTAAGCAGAAGGTTTTTTTTATATATATATATACTTGTCTGGTCTGTCAACTGTGCTATCAAGATTAATAAGAACTTGCTAGAGTTTAAATGATCTGTGAATTACAAATAGGTTGTTTATTCATCACAGCAGACACTTTGTGTTACAAAGTTGTGATTTTTTTTAATGAGGTGAAGACTAAAATAATGGGGGGGAAGGGCAGTAGTTAGACCAGCTCCTGGAAATAGCACTCCAAGCTAGTTAGCTCATTTTTTAAACATCACATGCTCCACATCTTCGGCAGTCAGAGTTAACAAAAAGAAAAAATTTCTCACATCATCTTGTACAAAGATTCCTCACAGTACTTTTAGTTTAAATTGGTCAGCTTAGATCTGAGTGCCTGAAACATGCTCAGATGCCAGAGACCACCCACACTGATTTTAGTTCAGAACTGAGAGCTTACAGCAGCATAAAGATTCAACCAAAATCAATATTCTGTTTTCAGTGCTTTATATTTAATCAATGGGCTAACACTTGTTTCCTCACCCTATAAATAAAGAGCAGTCATACTAAGTTGTACCATTATGGTCACAGCACTAAATGTAAAACCAGTGGTTCAGAGCAGACTTCAAACTTGGCAGGAGCTGACTTCAAATTTGGCCCTATATTGGGAGTACACCTCTTACAAAAACTTATATGAAATGGTCTCAAGCTTGCGTTACCATTAGAGGTTTTATAATAAATTGGTGAAGTGAACAAGGACAAAGTACCGGGGTTTTAAGAAGTCAAAAATATCAAACTGATGAATTATGTGCTGAGCCACTGCATATCATCTTTCACTTCAATGCTATAGAAAACCAGAAAATGGTTTTTAGAGAGAGCTCTTAGTGAACTCAGGCTATGTCAAAACTCATGCAAGTTTAATTGCTCTATCACACCAATTCTTAAAGTTACAAGTAAGAAACAGAAACAGAATTAGTAGGCAGAGATAAATACTGGTCACTGGAAAAGAGTCAGTATTTCTCTGCAAAAGGTGAACTCTGGTGCTAACTTTCCCTCACCCATGCAGGGAGAAGGGAAAATTTCTCAGTGCTCTTGTTCTCTCTTCTGTACTTCCCTGCCCTGCCATTCCTGAGCTCAGGATAGGCTGAGATGCAGCACAGGATGAAGAAGCTCCTGTTTTTCCTGTGCCTGTGGCTTCTGCTGCATTGGTGTCACACACAGAGGTGAAGCAGGAGCTGAAGTGAGCACACAAAGATGAAGGGTCCACCAAATTTCACAGAGGGCCCTTCAAAGCACACTTACAGAAGGCCAAACTACGCCTTCTGCAAAGACAAAGGCAAGATCCAAAGCAGCATTCAACCATGTTTACCACAAAACCATCCTTGCTCTTTACGTCTTTTGTCCATTTAGTAAATGTGAATCAAATCAGAGGGTGAAATAAACAACGAAAGTCACCTTACACATAGAAGGGTAGACCCACAGCACACAATTCAGTTTCTTCATAGTTTGTATAACCTATGTCATCAGCACCTGAAATGGAAATTTCCCAGAACCACAGGAGTTTACAATTTTAATACCTGTATTTTAGACCCAATTACTTGTTTTGCATATACACACTGCAATTTCTGTGGAGACAAACACACTGAAGCAGCAATCTGCACACACTGCAACTGTGTGCTAATGAGCTGCTTCACATTTACAAGCTTTCACTACCCAATCCAAAATGACTAATATTTATGAATCTATGTCATCAGGAAGTCAGTCCTTCAAGACGACTGTGATTTCTATCCTGGTGTACCACATACGGGCACATTAACAATATCAAGTGAGTGGAAGAAAAACTGATCAATATTTTACCAGCTGAACTTTCACAGATACAGACATCACAAGTCTAACCTGTCAACCACAAGAAGCCTTACCATAAGGATATTTTGTGTCTAGTCTATTTGTTCCTGTTCTTGTCCAGGGTAGTACATCATCGCTGCAACCATTAGGCATCCCATTGTAGCCAATTCCAACAATCTTGTTTTCTGAATTTACAATGCAGGCACCAACCTAAATAAAATCAGATTTATGTAGTACCAACAGCATGCAAAACAATGTGTCAACAACAAAGACAAGGCTTGAATAGCCAGTCCTACAATTTTCATTTAAGAGAGACAAACTTCACTTAATATATTAAGTCACACCATCCAGTGAGCAAGGCTACAATTGTACCTAACTGGTGGGGCTTTCAAATAAATCAGGGTAGATGTAACTCTGCTAACCCTTTGGTCATGCCTGCCAGTACTGTTCCTTGTCCACTTATGAAATGAACCTAGTTTAGGGAGCAGAAACAGCACTGAATGAACCCTAGTAAACACATCAGTTCAACTCCCCGTACTAGCTTTCCCAGCAGCAGTATGAGCAACAGGAGCAAAAGAAAAGTTATGAAAGATGTAACAGAAATACAAGCATTGGCTTATGCCGGCCTCACAAGCCTTTGTGGCTTGTTTACACACACATGCACTAAAATTTCAAACCTTCTAAACACCACCCTTTATAGCTTCAATCCAAGTCTATAAAGGGACTCTTCTTAAAGAATGACAGTGTCCTATTTTTTATGTTTTCTGCCCATATTATTTATTGAAATGGTAATAGCACTAATTTCAATTCACACAATATGTTTATCAACCAGCCCTTGGGTAACAAAACTTTAGCCCCAAGTGAATAACCTTCAGAGAGCTAAGTGCTGTAATGTACAGAAGGCAGCAAGTAAGTGAACAGATTGTTCTGGGACTTGCTTCCTGATTTTTTTCACACAAAGGAGGTCTAACAGACTGGATCCTGCAGGATAGCATGTTTCAGGAGCTGTATCAATCACCTGAAATCAACATAGGGACATGAAAGATGTGAAAAATGGGAACAGACAGTGAAGCATAGGGAAAAGGGGATCCTGAGGGAGGTAACAAACAAATATTCTTACAGGTGAGGAAAAGAAACTTGTAAAATGCTGGATCTTAAAAAATTACAATCCAAAACTTCCAACAGTTTTATCCTTCTCTAAAAGTGGCTATATTCACTGGGAAAAGGAGACAAAATGCATGTGTTATTTTAACTTCCAGATGAAAAGATGATTTATAAAACGCCAAGCTACAAATGTATACAGAATTATACACATGAGGTCAGGCCAAATAAGAGAATTTCTGTAATAGAAGGTGCTGACTACGTTAAAAACTGAATAGCTATACACTGAATAACTTTTATTAAGAAATCCCTGAAAGTGCTATGTGTACACCTGCTGCGATATGCAATACAGATTAGGTTATCCTATTATTATATGTTGCCTTCTTACCTGAGAGCTTGGATCTTTGCTTCTTTGTGCTGACAGAAAAGCTATTGCCATAAAATATTCAGGCCACTCCAAATAATCCTCTCTTTTTTTGCAGGACGCTTCACTGCTGAAACTATAGTTTATAGAAAAAAAACCAGCCATCAGCAAACACCACAGACGTAGAGTTACTACAAACTGTATTATTTTAATGTGCACAAGTTTAAAGTAACCAGGACCAGAAGGTGGCTAAGACCACACATTCACTGATATTTTGATAGTAAAACCATCAGTGTTAAGTGCTTTCCAGGAACTTATACATGCAACATTTCCTTCCAAGGAAAAGGCATGCAAGCGAGGTTGCAAATTTCGTTTTTAGATAAGAAGGCTGAGATATTCAGAGCACTGAGCAATTCAAAGACAGAGCAATTTATCCTTTATAGATAACACCTTGTATATTTCTAAGGTTCAGGTATATCATGTACTGCCATTCTTCCCACCCAAATAACAATCTTTTTTATGATGACTGTGATAACTGCCAGCCTCTAATCTAAGTTATTTTGTAATTCTGCCTATGACAAGTGTTCAGTAGTTTCCTATTTAGTAACTTCCTCTGCAGGCATTAATTTCTGACCATATGGTTATCACCATAAGTTTACCTCTTTTTACAACATTTACCACCAAGGATCTGAGGCCATTCCAACAGCTCCCTGCTAATTTTGTCTTGAGATTATCTTATGAAAGCCTTCTGAAAACTGATAGGAGATAGGTTCAAGAACTTTTCCTTCAGATATACTGTATAAAAGTGCCACAAAAGGTTGCTTCTTTCCGTGCCCTGAAGGGTATATTTGGGGGAAGGAGGAAGGAAAAAAGGTGATAAATCATTTTCTCTTGCCTGCTTATGGGTGAAAGTCTGCTCAGACAGAGTAAGACACAACAGGGGAATTTCTGTGCTTTTCAGCTCAAAGAAAACAAAGGCAGACATCTCTCTCTCTACAGGTATATTTAAGCTTTGAAAATTTCAAACAAAAGATCAAATTGAAATAAATTTCCCCAAACTCTCTCACCTATCATTGCTACAACTTGAAGACCAAACCAATGGAACATCTCAAATACAATGATTAGCCTATCAAAATACAAAGGGCACAGTACTTTTATTCTTGGGCTCCTCTTATCAAAGACTACAGCTTAAGACCAAAATACCCTTCTAGTGATTTACAGCCGTGCAGAAAAATACATCACAGGTAACTGCAAGCAGCAAGACATCTCCTAGCAACATTAGTACCAGCACTTTCAGAAGACAAACTTTAGAAAGCAAGTGTTTAGTTAATCATTATTTTTATAACTAAAACCATGTATTAGAGGCTTACAGTTAGCTTGTCATAAAGAGGTTACACTGTTTGAGTGAAAACAATGCCAGCACATAATAAAACTGTACTTTAGAAACCTACAAGGTGCAATTTTACCAAAGATAAATTGCTGGTTTTGAATAGCCTGTATGTGGCACATTACAAGTTAGTAATTTTGGCTTGTTCTTGGAACGAATGAGGATCATCTTTAAGGCTACCATCTTAAAGTAAGGAGGGAGGAACACACTCTTGATGTATCCACACACCTCTCTCACACTTTGACAACACGGCAAAGAGTGCCCAGAACTGTCAATTGTCAAAGCAAACACACAAATCAACTGTGATTCTAAGAATTTGCCCAAACTGACTTGAATCACTGTAACTAAAGGGTTGGAGCCATATCCTACCAAGAAGGAAAAGTGCTCTGAGAAAGGAGAGATTAAAGACATGCCCTCACACCACTCCTTGCCAAACTGAACTTTGACAGGTTAACTGAAACATCAAGAAAGTGTTTCAGCTATATGATTATTTAAAACGTCTCAAAAAAGGGGGATTTACAAAATCTAAAACACAACTGGACTTTAAATGATCACTCCTGGCTAAGTGACATTCACAGTGATGTCTTTCAAGAGGGATGAAACACAATGCAGAACTACACTGGATAAAACATTCTGGGAAAAGGGCTCCAGAAAGATAGTAGTACCCTGAACTAAGAGGTCATGAGATCTCCTTTTGTTAAATTATTCCCCAGCAACTCTAACAAAAGCTAGTATTTACTTTTATAATAAATACAGAACTGTAAGTGGAGGTCCCTCAGAGTACCAACTTCACAGGGAGAGGAGCATATCTAAAAAACAAGCAGAAGGCTTACATCAAAGAGAACATAAAAACCCCCAAAAGCTCTTACTCAATTACTTCTACTTAACATCACCGTGTTCGGCAAGATAATTCCCTCAACTCAGTGCACAAGAACTCAAGAGTGTAAAATGGGTATAAACCACTTAAATTTCTGATGGAACAGAAGCCAAGACCTTGGCTAGCAGTCAAGCACACACCTAAAAATTAGTTTACGGATTTGGGACAGCTGATAATCTTCCTTACGCTCGTTTGCAAGTTCTAGAGTGGCATGAGTGAAAGCTACTCTAGAAAATACTGTAGCTAGTTGTAAAACAGGCAATCAAGGCTTACCCTTAGCATAACCCATAAGAAATTATGAACTAAAATAAGAGAAACTGAAAGCCATGAAGAATACTGCTACGAACTCTGGGGGGAAAGAAAAACCTAAATTTTAGAATAATTAGTCTACAGAAAATTTTGTTAAGGTTATTTCACGGGAAAATAGAGAAAAACATTCTGTAACTAGAGAACACTGCCTCCCTTTTCACTTCTTTTCATCCATCTAGGCTTCAAGTAAGCTGTAACACCATATGAAAAAGGAACAAATGTCATTCAGCTACTCTAAATGGTCTACCATAACATAAATTTTTTTTGAGAATTCTAAACCAGAATTTATCATCTCAAAAACTTTCATACAATAATTGTGACAGCTATACAATATAGTTGACAATATGGTCAGCTATACAACAATACAGTACAACTGGAGGACTGGGGGGTATCAGATCGACCTCCCTCTTTTTTTTCAGTTTTTCTTCTGCTTCCTCATCTTTGACATCATGTGCATTACATAACAACTGTATTTGAGCAGTATTTTTCCCCAGTACCAGGCATACTATTGAAGACCAACTATCAATACCTTGGCATTGTAATCACAGGTAAAAAATTATGTCTGTATTAAAAGTAAGAAATAAACATCTTCAGCTAAGCCCTTGTTCCCCAACAGCCAAGCAGGATATGGGCTCTTCAATACAAGATTCTTCTTTAAATCTCATATTTTATGATCACTATTAGATTAAATGAATGTGGGATTTCCTTTACTTGAGGCTTCTCATATCTCTCCTCATACAAGTCCTGAGATACAGTCATTACATATTCCATATTGGGAGGGAAGGTTTTGCAAGAGAAAACTCAATCTTTCTTACAGGAAAACAATACTCAGTGCATTGCAAATTAATTATATTCACAATTTTCTTGGGAAATAACGCACCGAACCTGTAAAGATAAACACTGTGTATGAATACTGAGCCTCAATTAAGCAGTACAAGAACACTTCCCTTCACTGAACGTACTTCACTTTTACAAAGTCACTTCTGACTTTAATTAATTGCATATTACTCACGCCGGTCCTCATTTCCGGAAATAATGAACACAAGACACCCTGCCTGCTCTTTTCCCTATCCCAGCCATTATGAAACCCAAGTAAAACAGGCCATGTCCTCGCCACAGCGGCCTCGGGGGCTTCAGGAAACGCCTCCCCACCGGGACGGGTTTCCCCCGGCACGGCGACGGCCGGCGCTGCCCGCGGGAGACCCCGGCTGCGCGGACCTTCCCCTCCCTGCCTCTCCGTCCTGCCCGGAGGATTCCAGCTTCCCGCT
>VZTR01020075.1:40827-51594 GCA_013400775.1 Chaetops frenatus | reverse complement strand
GACGAGGCTACTGCAACCCCGGGCTGCTGCGAGCCTCCGCGACACTATAAACCAGTTACTTGAGTGTCTGTTCAGTTTTCTGACAGATGTTGCTTGTAACGTTGTGCTTTGACACGAGCATGCGGGTTTTCGCCCTGCTCACGCTCTTGAGGTAAATGCTATTTATTAAAGCTTGACATTAACATCTTAAAACGTCTAAAAATCGGAGTTTTTATTTGTTCGCTGGATATAAAATTGATGTGGAAATTGAGTTATGGTTTATTAATACCTCCAGCTGCTGCCAGGTAGTAGAAGTCTCCCAGGATGCACAGGTAGCTGAACATATATATAAAACCCATTACAGTGCAGAATAAGAGGTACGATAATCAATAGTAAATGTTGGCATGGTGTGTTTGTGTTCCTTCTGTGAGAAGCTGCCCACCTTGGCTGGCTGGCTGGCTGCCACTAGGGCAGGCCTTTACGGAAGCACTCAAATGGGAGCAAGGTACACATGTTCGCTCCACGGGGCTGCGAGGCAAGTGAAGACTGCCCAAACCCAGCCGAACGTGACCAATTCGGTTCCCGCTGGAGGTAGTGACAGGGGCAGCAAACTCCGTGATGGACAAAAGGAAAACACTTGCCTTTGAGAGCATCCCCAAGAGGGGTTTGTGTGCCCAAGCCAGGGGTTCACGCTGCATGTGAGCTGCACCACTGATCGGAATTTGGTCGACAGACATGGCTGAGAGACTGGTTTCCTGCAGCCTGGTCAAAAATCTTCCTCTTCATCCAGGAGGATGCTTCAGGCTGGAAAACAGGACGGTACACAGGAGTCGTGTTGCAGGAGCTGTCTTTGTAGTTTCCCATTACTGACTATATGCGCAGCAAATTGCACAAGTGGGTACCTTACTGCACCAACGTGTGCAAGAAGATGGCTAAGCTCTTAAGGAACATGCCATGCTCATCGTTATTCTTGAAGCTATGCCAAATCAGAGAGCTCCTGCAGTGATCAACACAGAGGAGCACATTGCTAATATGTTTTCATATTAAGATTGCTATATCAGTTAGTTTTTTTTAAAAACAACTGACAAACCATCAAATATGAAAATGTTACTTAATTTCACAGATATTCCTACTCAGTTGCAACCAGAAAACTTGGCAAAAGCAACCTGTTATACTTCAACTGACAAGTTTTCCAGCCCTCAGAGTGGAAAAACATATAGCTATTTCAGTTTGCAAGATTTCTATTGGCATAATTTCATATGGACAACAAATGTTCATGTATGGTTTGTTAATGAATGAAAAGGAGCTATTTAAATGCAAGAAAAAGAAAACAAATTTAATGAAAGATGCATCGCTCAGGAAAGCATAAGCCTGTAGGTGAAATGAAAGGGCTAACTACAGTTGAACACGAAGAGAGTTAAAGAGACTCAATTAATCTGGAGAAGAAAATAGCATAATTCAGTTTCAGAAGGTTCTCCACTATCTTTATATCTGTTTCTGCACTCTTGAAGTATGAATTAAAATTGTAGCACTACAATTACTGATGCCAGATTTGTTATTTTTCACAATTAGGATTCTGAGGATAAACCATAACATCTACTAACTACTACTACTTATAATACACCAGCGGTATATGGCCTGAGGATTAAAACTTCTGGTGGAATTTTAGTTAGTAGACTCCTATAACGTTGCTAAATGACACATCTTCTGGAAACCTTGCTACATTTTTATTTCCCCTGGGTTTTTTCAAAGAATTACACTGAAAACTTCTCTTATGGCCAAGTCATGACTGTTCTGACAATGTGCTACTGTACCTGATGTAACAGTCTCTTCCTTCAAGCACACATGGGAAGAAGGGTACACCTGGACTAGGTAAGATTTAGGCCAGGATCCTGTGTTCTAAACACCCGGTTGTGCTGAGGGTAGGTAGCTTGACTTACTACAGGTGTGTGGCTTGATGTACTACAGTTGTGGGGCAAAATCATGCTGCCTGGCAGGTTCCGTAATACTTCTCTGGCAGCTGCCTGGTTTGCAAAAGCAGCAGCTACCCTGGATCAGCTGTCTGAATCCTCCTCTCCGTTAACTCTGAGATCCAGAAGCTTACTTGCACCTCTTATCTGCCTCAGAACTATTCAGATCTCTGTGACAGAACTAGAGGGCTCTAACTCAAAGCCCCTGTTAAGACAGACATGCATTCAAATATGCCAAATGTCTTTTAAATTTATATCTGAACTCTTGTCCTGTCCTTGCACATTCCTCTCTTTTTCCATAGAAGGAGGACGTATGTCAAAAAGCCTCAAGTATCTCAGGTAATCTTTCATAAGTTATTTTTGTTTGTGTCTCATTTCCTAGCAAGGTCCTGAGTGTGGACTATCATGACTTTGCTGGATAGATGTCAATAAACAATCTGAGCTGATTACAAATACTTTAGATGCTCTTATTAACGAAAAGTGATACAAGTTTGAAAGACATGCTAAATATATAACCATCTGTCAAGTTGCTTATATTTTTAGCTTAATTCTTATGAAACATTCACATCTACCTTTTCTCAATTTTGATAAAAGCAAACTAAGTCTAGTTTGGGGAACCCCCAGGTTAGACTGCCCCTCCCCACTTTCTTGCTGCTTGCCAACAGACTCTTTTAATTTTGCTGGCAAGCAAGATCTCTCCCCAAATGTACCATATGTATAAGTTGTTGCTCAGAAAGTAATGTTTTCTTTTCTATTTGCCAGAATATGGAGCATGCAATTTGGTAGTCCACCTGAAATCACTCTCAAAACTTAGGGGAAAAGTAAAAAGAAAATGCTAACAAGCTCTTGTCTTTTTCTCTAATAGAATGAATTTTTCAGGAACTAATTACTAGGTTTGAGGAGAAAAACAAATAAATATGACAGTATGTCTTTATATCTTCTCTGTCTTACAGAGAAGTAATTGCTCACAGAGAGAATAATTTTCATGGCTAGAGGACATTAATTTTTAGGCAAGACTCATCTTCTAAATATTTTTCCAAATAGGAATTTCTACCTGAGTTAAACTTTTCCATCCATACTTGCTTACAGTCTGAGAAACACATTAAATACAAATGCAGCTGCTGGTATATGCTGCAGTTCAGAATTTCTATAGATAATCCAATAAAGAATATGAAGTTATGACTTCCTCACTGCTCAAATAACATTTGTTGCAATGTCAGGCTTTGTACTGTGAACAAAGTCCTATTTTGGAACCCCCTTGCTGGAGGACCTAAACAGGGTTAGCTGCATAAGCATGTTAGCAAACCAGCCCATTAATAGACTGCAATAAACTGTTAGATTTTTATATTGTAGCATTTTATGTAGGGAGCGTATGTCAGAATTACTATAGGATTTTTAACTTCCGCTTGTAACTCTTTATACAATACAATTGTGGAACTACTTATTAATAAAGATGGTAAGAAATGCAACTTCTTACCAGACTTTGATTAAAACCAAATAGGATTATATAATGGTAATTATGGTGCAGATGGAAGCCTGTTGCAAATTCCCTATTTTCAAACTCAGGTGCCAAAATTCAGGACGTTGAAATCTGTGTTTAGATGCCTAACTTTTTACAGATTTATAAGCATTGAATGCCAGAGATTCTTGTGCATGGTGAATATCTGTCAGAATCAGTCAAGCCATTATTAAGGTATTTCTATGCTTTTCATGTCTAATAGGAAATCATTACTCTTCTCTATCCTTAGATTTTGATGACTTGTTTGTTATGTTACCTTTCTATAGCATCTGTTCCTTGAAAACTAGAGTCTAGTGTTAGATTTGTGTTTTCTTCCTTCCTGTCCAAGTGGGATACTATTTTGAGTATCACATTCTCAGTCTTCCAGAGAAAAATCTGGCAAGACCCCTAAATCCAGATTTTTTGCACTTTATTCTGTCTGGGGTCAGAAATGAGTACATAAATAATGCTCCTTAAACAGTCTTCTGATTAATTTTAAAAAGTACGCTATTTTTCATCTCACATAAAAATTTTATGGACATAAAATTTGTTTCCTAATTTTGACTGTTTTCTTGTTTTATTCATACTGATGGTTTTAGTTATAGGTAAGTATTGTCTTTGCAGTACCTTGATCATCCTGTTTTTTCTTTGGTATCAGTATATTCTCCAGCTAGATTTGCTCTTTCTGTATGCTGTGTATTATCTGCTGGTGTTTTCTCTGTTTGTCTTTCCCTAATGTTTGTATCTATCTTTGACCAGTCCTCCACTTTTGAAACTCCTTTCCCATTCATACCTGCCCTTGCATCCAAATTCCCCTCCTTACGCAATCTCATACAATTTCATACCAAATCCAAAACACAGCACTGTACCAGCTACTAAGAAAAAAATGTAACTTTATCCTAGCTGAAACCACGACAACAGGACAAAGATGGGTGCTAGAAAAATGGAAGATATTGCATGTGATATTTTTTCCTATCTCCATCTAGAACTGGAAATCACACATAATCTTGCTAAATTGTTCTTTGGAAAGTAAATGGAGACACAAAGTCTCAGACTACAAGTTTTCTGGCAATCCTAGTGATTCCTTCCAAAACATGAATTACCTTCTTTGCCTACCCATGCTAGTCATGATCACAGATATTCCCTTGTAAGAAGTGAGAAATTAATTTTCTGCTTTCAGTATAAAATTTCACTTTCTTGGCATGCTGTTTCTGGACTCAGCAGCTGACTACATACTTCACAGCTTTCTATTTCTTCTGTTACCTTCCCCTTATTTTTCAAGGCTATTTTTAATATCTAAGAAGATTATCTTCTATTTCTGTCCCTTCTGATTTGGCAAGATTTTCCTGTGATGATGTAGTAAGCTTTTCACACTACATCCATGAATTTTCCCCAAGTCTCAGAATCTCTTGCAGTGTATCAACTTGCAAAAATTCCAACTGAAAAATAACATTATCTGTAATCATTACATCAGACATATTCTGAAGACATAAATCTTTAGTCTTCCATACAAATTATATCAAATATACATATGCCTTCATATCTGGGCAAACTAGTTTGCTGTTAGTAGTCTTTCTTTTTCTTCTCCTGATACAAATTCCACTTATGCTTGTCTTTTTTAACCTCAGTGGAATTTCTGTCCAAGCTTCTTGGGGTTTTTTTTGTTTATGATAAGCTTTAGATTTCCTCTATAGAGAATTTTCCTATTTTTATGTATAATTTCCTGTCATTTATCTTAACTGTATCTTTAGATTTCATTATTACTGTGTGTTAATATTTATATAAGAGCTGCTATACAGAATAATTTTCTTACATCTTTATATGGGATTTAGCATGGAAGGTTTTAAGTAAATGTGCTAAATCCATTCTGTGGTAAGACATGAATTACCCTTTCAGCTAACCTGTGGACTGGGGTGTGGGGGGGCAAGACAATATCTCAGGATTCTCAGATACACTGGCAAAATTTAACTAAGTTAAAAAAAACCCAGAATGAACTATTGTACTCTCTCTGGGTTCGTCCTGTCTCTCACCTCAGCATGATGAAATTCCTTCAACCTACTTGCTTTTCAAATTGTCAATACACCCAATTCCCCAAATTAGCATCAAAGGCATTTTCCTTCCTCAGTGGGAGGACAACTGCTCTGTCTCCAGGACACAACAGCAAGAGAACTGTGAGACACGAGGCACGATGCCTTCATTTTGTAACATCCTGAGTGTTAGCTTGGCATCAGGGCAGAGGGAGCTCAGGTGCCACTATCATATTATATGTGACTGCTTTTCATCTCTTCTACATTCTGGCTGTTTCCTAAACTCATTGAACTAATTACACAAGAGCAGCTAACAGCCACACTGCTCTAACTTATCAATAATGAAAAGTGAGCTGGAGCTGTAAGGAAATGCATTTGACATCCTAATTTGGAAGAACAGGAACTCTGTGCTCCCTCTGTAGATATGAGGGGAAATATAACCATTAGTAAACCTAATTTATTTCATAAGCAGAGTTGACAGCATGATTCCTTTTCAATATTTCCTGGCACTTTCCTATTATGAGATTCTGCTTTCAGTTGTCTGCATCAGACAAACATTATTTGTTCAGACTGAAATAGCCCAAGCTGAGCACTTGCTACTACTAAGATTATTTTTTTATCTTTCAGTTTGTATCCATACTTTTTGTGCTACTGTAACTTTAAAACCATTATAAATAAAAACATATTCACATTAGGAAGACATTGACTCAGATGGCAAAGACAGTATATAGCAAATGAGGAGCTTTAGCATGAAGCCACAGCAGGTCTGTGCTATACAAAAGAGACTATTAGGTAAAGAAGGCAAAGAGCAGGATGTGATTTTTGAAGTAGGGATCATTAAGGAATTCAAAAGTGGATGGGCTATAGACTGTGGAAAGGGAAGACAGACATTAGTTAGATTTATCCAATTCTTATTTCTCAGAATACAACAGAATGTTTTTTGGGTTCAAAGTACTGAAGAGAAACTGTCTTTTGAAGCCAGCCTTCACAGCGGCCTAGGGAGATAAAAAAATTAAATAACAGATGTGCTTTATTTTTTTCAAAACTGAGGAAGAAAAAGGGAACTGATATGTGATATTCCTCCTTCACAGGAAAGTAAACTAAAAAACTCCCTATTATTTCTACAAAAACTTCAATAGGTTCTATAGGGACAGTAAGAAGGAGAACTCCAAATAACTCTGCTGGTACATATGTCCTCTGGGGTTAGCATTTTTCTGCAGAAGATGAATGTCCTAAACAGGCAAAAATAAGAAACAGGCCAAAAATCCTAAGAATTTTATGAACTTTGTGAAAACTGGCTACTCTTGTTAGGACAACTTTTTACAATAAAAATGTTTTTAGGCAGAGTCTGTTAAATTGACTTTAATGGTCTTTTAAAGTATTAGAGAACAGAGGATTCTTGTTGGGAGATAATATATGGGTCATTTTATTTGTGCATTTTGTGCTAGAAAAATCTTCAATATTTGGAACAGCACTTCAGCTGATCTGCAGTACAAGAACCTGAAATTAGCCACCACACTGGGATCAATATTGAGCAGTATTTTGCCTCTGAAAGAAATTCACTCTGACAGAGAAGAGTAAGAGCAATGTAAGGAAATGGAGACTCTGGCTAAAAAGCCGGATGCAGAAATTTCCTACAAAGCAGTACAAATTAGTTGATGTCACCAGAGCAAGAAAACCATAGTGACAGAATAAAATGTTATCCAGGTTCCAGAATACTTTATTATCATCACCCTAGGTCACTAAGCTTCACAAGCAATATCCATCAAATTTGATAGCAGTATATATACTCACAGCTGAAGCTAGAAGGTGCAGTGCTTTAATGTACTAACGATGTACATTAAGACACCTGGGTTCAAAGTCAGTTTATGACAGGAACAAAATGAGTTTGTTGGTCTCAGCCTGCACTCTAGTGGACAACTGCACATAAACCTAGTCCTGAGAAGAATCCCAAGAATTAGATTTGTTGGCCAAAACATATGGTGAAATTCATATTCTCAAAACATTATTAAAAACAAAATATCTTTGCTTTTTGTGCTATTCTGAAACTCTGCAAGATGAGACATTTCCATCAGCATTCCTTTAATACTGTGATCAGTATTCCTGTTACCACGATTTGAAAGAGTTCAACAGAAGGTGAAACACTACAATGGAAGGCAGCAGAGGTAATAAGATGCTTCCATGTTGGGGGGTAAATGGAGATATGAGATGATACTGCCATAGCAGACATATATAATATTTATGACTAGGTAAAACATTTATCGTTATTTACTTTTTTTTATAATAAAAGACACTGAGAAACAAAAAATTTGGAACACATAACAATGATTAAAAAAATACTTTCTTGATACAGAATTAGCCTGTAAACTCAGGTCTGAAAGACATCTGAGAGACAAGACCTAAAAGGAACTTAAAAAAAAATTATGCTGTTACATGAATAATAAGAACAGCAAGGTAAGGTAGTATTAAAGGGACCCAATATTAGTATGAGGGACTAAAACTCTCACAATTCAAGATATAAAACAAATTGCCTTAAGCAAATTACCTATGCCCACAGATGTTTTGTTTCATTAGTGTATTCCATACAATGTTTACACATATTTCAGTGGGCAGGCAGTAGAATGCTGGACTCTCAGATTTGTGTAGTCTGTGGTATTTCCTATTTGAAGAAATCAGCTACAAAATGTTGTCTGGAACTCTCCATTTCAAGTTATTGTCCTTTATATTGTTTAACTTCTTATCAGTCAAGCGAACAATATTGATAGCCAAGCATTTAGAATTATAGTCATATGCCAACTACAGAGGCAAAGTAAAAAATGTATTGAGTTATTCTGTCTTTTCAAAACTTTATTTAAATATAAAAAAAATGTTTGTTATCAATAGTTTAAAATTGGCCATTACATATTATATATATTATATTAACATACATATATACTATGCTAACAGTTTTTTACAGTCTTGTGATCTGTCCTAGTCCAAGCTGACCCTTATTTTTCATCATGGCATCTACCTCATTAATTTTCTGGAGTGTTTGAACACTTCTACAGTTTAGAAACCTACATTTCAAGATCAAGATAAATTTAAAATTCTTTTTTTTATCCAAATAAAGTTCACCTTATGGTGTGGCTACTGTTTAGCATATTTAGAATGCTATATTTTAATTTTCATAATTAAAAAGCAGTCTTTGTCAGTCTTCAATGACAGAGCAGCCACTCTGACTGTATTCTGATTCCAAATTTAGAAAATCATCAATTTCTGTAAAAAAATAATATTTCCCTCAATTTCCTGGAGAAATGCAACTCCAGATAAAGTTTAAAGTGCAATTTGTCAAACAGGAATTTCCTCTGTCCCCTCAGTTACTATTATACTATTGGTTTATCACAGCTCTTCCTTCCATGGCGCTTTCATAATTACTACTTCTGATTATTTTATTCCCAATCTTCTGATAGATCAAGGTTTTCCAAAAGGTTGAGCCAATAAATGTTAGTGTGAAAATATGAGTTATCATTTACAAAGCCCCTACATTTTTTCTAGATTTTATAGAGAAAAAGTGAATTTTGACTATTTTTTAAAAGTGAACTAATTGATTCTGAAAGCCTCTAAAATCATAAAGCAAACAAAGTCAAATTTTAATATAGTGGGGAAAGGAGCTGAATTCCTAAATTCTGCTTATGGAAAGACAACAATACGCTTCCATGCATAAAATCTACTCCAAAACTATGTTTTAATGGAATAGCTTGACAAGAATAATTTCCTTGAAGATAAAAAAATAATTAGAAATATTAAATAGGACCCAAATTTGTCAAACATAACACAGAGGAATGAAACAGCTAATGCTCATATAACTTCAAAAGAATTTGAATTATGCACCTAAATTCAGACTTGTGGCATGAACTACAATAATTACCAGGAAAATAGCAGCTTTTGCAGTCAATAACAGGCATTGGATTGAGTTTGTCGATTTTTCTGAGCTGACAAATGAAAGGTGATAGCTGCTGAAATGAGCTGTGGATTATATGAGGACTACTAGGGTCTGTAAGAGCTAATGCTTTCATTCTCAAAGCCTGAAGCTGAAAAAATATTAATAAAACCATTTATATCTAGCTAGTTTTAGTGCATCAGGTACCCAGGAAAGAAAGGTTTCTTGATAGAGGTAGTCTTTGTTTATACTTGGCATCAAACCCAGCTTTCTAAAAATGTTTTTCTGCTCTATTCTCCTGATAATTCAACAGCAGTAGGACCAAGAAAACCTTGTCAGAAGTACCAGCTGCTTGCACAGAATTTCTGTTGTACTCATGACCACCCGCTGGCAAATACTAATGCACAGAACAAAAATAAGTAAGATAGCTATAGCTGAAAATGGATAGTGCAGGAAGTGGGATATAGCAAGTGATAGAGGAGAAATCCCACCCATATAATAGTGGTACCTCACTGCTAGAGAATAAATAAATAAACCCCAGTATTTACACTATGCAAGATCTTAATCTTTATTTGTGATCTTACAAAAGAGCTTAAAATCCTTTACTTTCTGCAGAGCAGAGATCTCGGCATACTAAAGGAGGAACATACTGCAACCATGACTATATATTCCAGGGACATAAACCACTGAATGACAGCTCAGGATCAGCCAAAGCTGATCAAAGCCTCAGGAATTTTATCTCCCTACCTTCTGTGGGAGCCCACTGTGATAAGCTTATCTCTTTGATCCCAAATTTAGAATATGTCAGAATGGGTTAATCCTACATGTTTATTTTCACATTTGACAACTTTCTTTTTAATTAAATGCTAAGCAGGTCCCAGGCTTTCAATTTTCTCACTGGTTTCCATCACTTGGGAAGTGCCATGGCATAGAGAAAGTTCTAACTCTTGGATTTCACCTTTTGGCTGAAGTATTTTCATCTTTTCCTAAGGTCCTCAGAAGGTTTCTGAACTGGTTTGCAAAGAAATGTGAGCGCTAAAAAACCTTGGAACAAAAGTCTTAAAAAGTGCCAGGGAAAGGAAGTGAGAAGAACCCCTGCCTGTTACTATTTTTACACCTCATTATTTTGAAAAGTTGTTGATTTTTTAATGCTGTAATTGAACTGTCTTAGGCATGGCACAGACGTGGTACAGATTTCCCAGACCTGGCAGTCAGTTCCCTCTACCCAAAGGTATGGTGCATCCAGACAAGCAGGTCATCACCCTGAGCAATGGATCTTCTTATGAGCCTGACTGGCAGCCGAGTTACCCGAGGCTGATACTCCCTTATATGAGGCTGAGGAGAGGAGATCCCTACACTTTCCTTCTGCTCAGT
>VZTR01020075.1:27617-40815 GCA_013400775.1 Chaetops frenatus | reverse complement strand
ACCAACAGGGTGTCAGGTTTGCGTTCTGACTCTGTCAGTGGTTCTTTGTACTACTGTATTTATTTTATTTTACTCTTGCTTATCGTTGTTGTTATTTGTTTCTTCTCTATTAAATTGTATTTCTGACTTGGAGCCTCACTGGTTTTGCTTTCAAACCAGCACACTCAGTCTCAGAATCATTCACTGCAATCTCAGGGTTACTTCTGCCCAGAGGCCTCGGTCCTGAGCCGTTCCCTCTGGCTCTGCTGGCCCTGTGTGTGCCACGCTCGTGACACATCTGGGTCACTGAGCACATATCACGAAGAGTTGTCCCTGGTGCTTTAGCAGGGAAGCTCAAGGCACATCTATAAACTGACTGTGCACAGCATCACTTTCATCACATTTGTCATTCCAGATGTGATGCCAGTAAGAGTGCCACAAAAATACAAATGGGGACAACTGTTCACTAAAACCGATAATGCTACGAGGGAGGGAAGCACTAGGGGTTGCATGAATTAAATATCCATAGGACTAGGGGAAAAAATCAAGGGCAAGTAAGCACACAGAAAGTCCTAGAACACCACATATTCCCCCATATCTCCCAAAGTTTTTATTTCTTTGTTCTTTACAGACTCAGCTCTGAGGAAGGGAACCCTGCCAGGAATCTCCTTCCAAACCATCTAGGCTAGATCATGCTCAAGGAACAGGTAGGGGCTTACATCCAGGCACTTCTTCCCTACAGCTCTGTTTTAATTCAAAAAAGAGTAACGAAGTAAGAAGAAGAAAGTTTGTCAAAAGGGCAGTTCAGAGTCTTAACTCTGTACAGGCATCAAGGAACCTATTTAAAGATATCGCAGTTGAAGTACATACCTTCTTGTAAGAAAGACTTCAGAAAGGGCAAAGGAAGCTGGTATAACTAACCAGCAGGGTAAGTAAGGTTGTTAGAAGCAAAAATCTATCTTTGAAAATGCTGAAGTCATGTTCAAATGATACAAGAAGAGAGTTATAAACTCTGCAAGGTTAAATGTGAGAACATAATAAGGCAAACCAAAAAGCATCTGAAGAATACCTAACAAAGGAATCAAAACTAATAATCCTTTTCACTACAAAACACATCAGGAGCAGGAAGTTTGCCAGAATCTGTAAGGCTAATTTATTTTCAGGGCATAAAAGAGGACTCAGAGAAGTCAAGGTCATTGCAGAGAAGCTAAGTGAACTCTTTGCATTGGTGTTCACTGTGGAAGGAACTGGGAAGATTCCAAAACCAAAACCCTTCTTGGTGGGGAACTCATCTGAAGAGCAGTCTGAAATTGAAGAGATTATGGAATAAATAGATAAAATGAAAATCACCAGGAATATAGTTAGTATACACTCAAAATTTCAAAAGGAACACACGGAAAAAAAGGCTGAATTACTCACTGCAGGGTTTAACCCATTGCTCAAAATTGCTTTGCTTCTGGAAGGCAGCAGATGCGAAATCCATTTTGTAAAAAGCTTCCAGGGAAAATATGGAAAGAGTAGGAATCTAAGTCCAATGTGTACAGGGCAAATTACTAGCAACTGTCATAAGAAATAGAATCAGGAGACATCTGGATAGATCTGATTTATCTGCGAAGCACTCTGTTGAGGAAGACACTGCTTTAAAATTCTGATAAAAGTTTTTCAAAGGAGCCAAAAAGGATGTGGATTATATAGGCATGATGATATTGATCCAGCCCACTTTGATTTCCAAAAGATGTTAGTTCAGGTTAAATTAGGGTTTTCTAAACCCAAATTCTACAAGGGTGGTTAAGAGTGAAGGTAGAAAATAAAAGACCACCAAGACAACACTTGGGGGTGCTGGTTTAGAGGCATTATGTGAGGACATCCTAAGCAAGTTCAGCCTTGTCTGACATAGGCTTTCAGGCAAGACTAAAGAAAAATTGTTCCAAAGAGTGTGACTCTTGTTCTCAAATAAAGGAAAAGGCCCAGAAAAGCAAAGGCCTCTTACTGGTAAAATGAGAAACTATTCACTGTGTTGTTATTTTCAGTGCTTTCAGATGTAGCTCAGTAAATAGGATTTTGTTAATATAAGTAAAAGGCCAGACACTCCATAGCGACCTGATAGTGCTGGGTTTCAGGAGCTGTCTGGGCTTGTCTTGACACGGGCTGATTTTAATTTGGGGTTTTCTTTTGTGTGTGTGTTTGTACAACAATTATCTAGTAGTCGAAAGGGTATTGCCTGCCTGGGTTGACCACAGTCTGTGTATACTCTATATGGTAAAAGCATAACTATCCCATTGTAACAGTGGCTTTTTACATTGAAAGGGGCTGTGGGGAAAATTTCAGACTTGAGAATCATCCAATCATCTGATGAGAAGGATGCAGGCTACTGTAAGAAAACCCAAGGAGACCCCAAATCAGATGGGAAAGAGACTCCTACTGTGAACATCAAACTCTTTGCATCAGAAGACCCTGGAGGCCAATGACACATCCATTTCTGAAGCAATCTAAGTTGTCAACCTTAGGACCCATTGGGACATGCAGAAGGTGAGCACAGCCCCACAGAAACTGAGTAGGAAAAATAAAGTTTATAGGAACAATTTTCGCTGTATTGTTATCGTGGCAGAAACAGACTTGGAACAGAGAAAATCTGTGAAAACTATGAAACAATGTTTGTGAGAAGTTCTCATACAGTGAATCTAAACAACTCTCTGTTCTCAAGACCAGCTTAACATCAACATGCACAAAGAATGTTAAACAGTAAGATAGCACCTTGCACCTGCAAGGCTGTACGTGAGAGTCACTCTAATTGGTTAAGATAATTGTTTATATCTTTTACCCAATGAGGTTTTGTTTTCCACGATATATGTTATATATTGGAGTGTGAATTCTTATCAAAATCTCTCTTTGCCTTGATGAATATAATGGAGTCTATTTCATGTCATTGGACTCGACAGCGACATATTGTTACTGTATTTTTTCTGCATTAATAGGGTAAATTGTACCATTAGATTATTACACACTAACAGTAACACTACGTTTGTACCTCCTCTTTAAAGGCATGATCCCTTTAGCTCATAGGATTTGAAAATAACATGAATCCAGCCTCAGGCTAGGGCTAGTCATAAGGTCTAGGGTTAAGGTTTGAAAAACTAGAAAGCTTACAGAGGGTGATGAGGCTGTCCTGCGTTTCCTCCAAGGAAATGCAGGACAGGTGTTCAGGAGATTCCCAGGGAGAACATTATTCAAGGGGCCTTAAGCATGCTAGGAGGCTTCAGCCTAAGCTCAGTGTTAGGCTTTGACAAAGTTCAGAAAAGGCGGTTGAAAAGAGTGTGCTGCTTGATTCAATGTGGAAGAAAATGTCTGGAAAAAAAAAAGACCTATCACAAGTTATGATATATATGTATGTATCTCAGGAGCAATATCTGCTGTATTGCTCTTTGTCAAATTCATAGAATCATAGAGTCATTTAGTGAAGAAAAGATCTTTAAGATCATCAAGCCCAGCCATAAACCACTTCCAGGTCCACTCTTTGAACCTGAGCTGTGGCTAGGCTATGATTAAGATTTGTTTCAATACAATCCTGACAGGGATGGGGGGACAGAGTAAGAACTGGAACCCCATGGGATTAAAGGGTAGGCCTTAAGAAATTCCTTCGGAACAACATTAGGCTAAAGTACCCTGCATCTATCTAAACAATAGCAGCTTAAAAAGGGGAGCTTCCCGCATGGGTAAGTAGTTGGTTAAAAGATAAAAGGGAGAGAACAGCATAAATGGTCAGTATTCATAGTAAAAGAGGTCAAAAGTCAAGTTTCGCAGTGGTCTGTCTGAGATATGTTTTCCAGTATATTTATAAATTACTTTGAAATGTGAGCCAATAATGAGATGACAGTGTGTGCTGGTGATACCATAAAATTAATACTTAGTGGGACAAAGGTTTGTTGTGAAGAACTGCTGCAGTCCCAGAGACCATTGAGATCCCTAAACATATAATACAAACTATGTCTCCTTTTTGAAGGGAGTGAAAGAGAATATGCCAGGAGGGATATCTGCTGGTCCAAGATTATGTAGAGGGAGATGTCAGCTCTGTCATTTCACTATTTGGCCCGCAGTTACAACTCCATCTGGTAATGGTTCAAGGGGCCTTGGTCCAAGAGATCAATTGTCACGATGGACAATGCCCAGGGGCCAGAAACCCTCCAGAAGCAATGTTAGGACATGTCAGTCAGTGTGGTAAAAGCATGAAAACACATGAATGGCTGCAGAACCACTCCTCTAAGGCTCTACCAACTTGTGCAGCTGGCTGTAGTGGTCAAGTTTATGGGACCATACTTTCCATGTAGAACACAACTTTCTCTGCATGGAAAGTCACAAACTCAGGCTTTGTTTTTCAGATTTCAGGAAGCCAACAATGAAAATGCTTACATTTTCCTCTTTATTTTTGTCATTATTTAAAATCTGTATCCACTAATAAAATACAAGGAACAGAAATACAAAAGTATGCAAGGAAAAATTCTGTTGCTAACAAAGTTCTATATTACCTTTAACATGCTCACAAAATTTTCAGTGAAGCAAAAAACAGCATATGGCAAAAATCTCAAATCAGATTTCTTTTCACTATGAATGACTGTGGAATTCATTGGGGTTTCAGTGACAAGACTTTTTAAAGGAATTCCAGTTCTAAATATATAACAGCCTAATAGATTGGAACAGTAATTCTTCTTCCATCAAATTTAATGGGTACTTTTTAGATTTCATGTGTTTGTGACATTTTTGCAGACTTATATTTCTTTTGTTGTTTTCACATTGCAACAGAATTGTACCCCAGGGTACACTTTGAAACTGTAACTGATGTAAAAACTTGACTGGCAGATTTTTGTGCAGAAAAAAAGATATGTTTCAGGACATTTTAAAGTATTTCTTGATGGAATATACTTTGTTCTTTATTATGATGTAGTTCATTTCTGTTATGTAAAAACATATTTTTGCATTGGGCACAGTACCAAGCACACTGCTTTAGGTACTGTCTGTAAAATGTTGAATATTGCTTATGGCACTATGACAGGTGTCTAAAAATACAAGAGGAACATTTCTATTTTGGTAAACTGCCCAGAACTTCCACAAAAATAGAATATTTAATATTTTGGTGTGAAGATTACCAAAATGGAAATCATGCATAACAAACTAGCTTTGTTTCTTTGGGAAAATGACAACAAAAGCAGACAAAAGTAGAGAAGCATATATTATTCACTTGGATTCCAAGGAAGCTTTTAATCCAGTACCAAATACATTATTAATGAATAGGGTAAGAAGGTAAGGAAGTAATTCTTGACTGGACAACAAAGTGGCTTGCTTTCAAAGTCAAGGAATGACCATAAATGTGAAAGGAACATGACAAATGCAGACAGCTTAGCATCAGATCCACATCTTCATCACACTAAAGAACTGGACAACTGACAGAGCTTCAAGGTGTGCAATTTGATGTGTGAGGAATGCAGGTAACAGCTGATCATGAACAGAAACAAGGACAATATAGCTCAAGTTCAGTGGGGGAGAAAAGGTGGATATATACATGCTATAAAGTGAAAATTTATAATGTATAAAAGTAACTACATTAGAAGTAAGAATGTTAAAAAAAATAACAGAGATTATGCCCTAAATTATGGGTTGTACTGAGCATGTCAAAGACCTTGTGGTGTTCAATAAAAAGCTTACAGCATTAAGTAATTAGACAAATTATTACATTAAATCATGTTCAAACTATTTGGTAAAAAAAGTTTTCATTGGTCATTCAATATCTAGCAGCAGCTAGAAAGGACAAAAACTATGTACAGAAGATGGAGAGTGCTAAATCGACACTCATAGTACAAAGGACCGTGGTAAGAATTGAGAACTACAATATTAGTTTGAATCTGTTTCAGGAAGACAAAGATAAAAAACTTCTTTCGATCAGTTTACTTGTTTGTCTATGTATTGAACTGGCAATTATGCCAGCAGACACATCAGTGACTGACAAAATTGCAAAATGAATTTTACTCTGAGAATTTTTCAGTTATTGTCAAAAAATCAGAAAGAGTAACAGAGGTAGAAGACAGCCCTTGTGGGAAGACTGTTGTGATATTTCTAGGAATAAAGGGGGATTTAGTGCACTGTATTTCAAAGGTGTATGTATTAAGCACTAAGTGATGTTCTTGGTTGCTATACTCCCTAGCAAGTGCAGTATATGCTAAACTCATCACTGTTGTATACCTGCCTTTTCAGTTTCTGAATGCAGAAGAAGAAAGAGTTAGGCAAGATGGTCATAAACTAAAACACATGAAGTTCCACCTCAACATGAGGAAGAACTTCATTACATTGAGGGTAGCAGAGCACTGCCCAGGGAGGTTGTGGAGTCTCCGTCTCTGGAGATGTTCAACCCCCCCGGATATGTTCCTGTATAACCTGCTCTAAGTGACCCTGACATGGCAGGAGGTTCAGACCAGATGATCTCCAGAGGTCTCTTCCAACCCAAACAATTCTGTGATTCTCTGAAGGTAAGGCAATGGCAAGTCTAAGTACACTTCGTATATAACCATAGTCCTTAGAATCAAAATAGCTTATTCTTTTGACAGCGGCTCTGAAATAAACATTTGACTGAAGCTGAAGCAAAGAAGTAAGTGATGCCACTTGAAGAGCTCACAGAGGCACTAAGTCTACTCTGAACATAAAAAGCAGTAAGTGGCCATCAGTCCATAGTTATGGATGGTTTGTGGGTTCTTACAACTTTGCATCTGAGATTAATGCTTGCTCCCAGGAAGTTCTCTTTGTTGACCTGCACTAGATAATGATCTTGCTTTGTTATTCGTATTTCAGTTACCTAGAATATAACAAAACAGAGTAAAACCTCCAGATGCTCTATCCTGTTTCTCACCTTCTGAAAATCAGAGCCAATTCTGGTCACATAAAACCCATTCTGTACTCTTCATACTGCTTTTTCATTGATTTGTAATCTGAAGATCGCAGTATTCTGCAGCGTCAGGCCAAGCTAACTGAAATCTAGAGGACGATGAATGTGAGGTTATGGCTTGAAAGAGATGCTTCATTGCCAGCCTCTATCAAAATAACATCTACGTGTATGACAGACAAAATTCTGAACAGAGAGAGGTAGGAGAAAGAAATAAAAATTGAATCAATTCTTGCAGGAAGAAAAGACAATCGCACCCGGTCACTACGTTCTGCTTCGTCTTCAAGACCACCTACACCATAAAACAGACCCTTCCTCAATGACACAAACCAAAATGATGCATACATGTTCCCCCAGTATTTTTAGGGCAGAGGTTAAATGATACCATACCTCATTATTGAAAGAATTCAAACACCAAGATATTAAATGCGGCATAAGAAAATGGAGAGAATAGAATCGGTCTTTTTTTCACAATGAGTTCTAACCTTCTCTACATAGAGCAATGCTTTGCTACAGATGTCAGATACCTACTGAGAAAACTGGATTGAAAGCAAAGATTGTGGTGGATCCCTTCTGACAGGATTTTTTGCTGGAGATCAAGGTACTGAGAAGAAAATAAACATTCTCCTTGACCCATCAGAATCCTTCCCACAGCAAGGGGATGGACTAATCTGCCATGCTGACCCATTCTGTGTTGGCCTTTTTTAGCTCCTCTATGTTGTTAAACCTATCTAAGTGAGTATGGACAGCACTCATGGTTTTCTTTTATGATTCTCTTGAATTCTCTCCTGTGGCTGTTCTTGCTTAATTCTTAACACATCTTGGATATTTTCATCATCTTACTGGGTGATGATAATATAAAGGTGCTGTCAAGTGCTCTGATGAATCTTAGATCTATACTTCACATCTAATATATTCATAAAGGATTTTTCCTCAAAGACTTTCAGATATCCACCTTCAGTAGATTTCCAGATTTTGTATCCACACATTAAGATGCAAATTATCCCTACTATCTCTCCTTAAAGCAATCTCCTAACACTTCTTTTCATAATATTGTCAGCTTCTAACTTTTGAATGCTCATTTTGTAATACTAATAACCATTTTTCATAGAATATGCAAAATAGAGCAATCTGCAGTTAGCACAACTGGCATCAGTGGTATTATTCCTGTTCTTGGTGAGTACAATGATGAATACAAATAGGCCCAATGCATTTGAGAATAGTTTTTTGGGATCTTGCTCTGGACAATTTTCCATTTAATTGTTTCTTTTATGAAGCCTTCAAGAATTCCAGAAATTTTCTGTAAGTCTTACTAATACATTGGAAGAAATATAATAATGTATTTAATAGGCATGTAGTGAATGAAGCTATGAAAATGAAATGAGGGTAGAAGCAGAAATGGAAACAATCTCACCCCTGTACTATAAAAAAAAGGACTTACTGTGAGTTCCTTGCTTTATGTTATTATATTGAGAAGAATGAATATATTAAATGTACTTACTGGTAGCTCATTTATAAGTAAATGGTCATCAGCTTTGGTCTATATGGCGGTCTTACATTATTTATTAGGTCCTGCTCCACATCATCTAAATGTAAGCCTTAATCAATAAATCATCAATACCTCGCTTCTTTATTCTATAGGATCTAAATTATGTAGTTGGATATAAAAAAATAAATATATATATATATCTATATATAATACCCAGCCTTTCCAAACCTACCAGAAGTAAATTTATTTCTAACCAGTGGAGATGCACAGATCACTTGGGAGCTGTGACTAGCTCTGTATACGGAGTAAGGAATTTAAATTGCATAAGATGGAATGGCAAAAGTTGTTTCTGCATTTGAACTTTGCAGCCTTAGAGCTTCAAAGACGAATGGAACTAGGTTCAATGTTTAGGCAATGGTTTTATTTTATTGGGAATTGTGCTCATGCATAGAATAGAGAATGCTCAAGATCTCAAATTTTAGAAGAGAAGTGGTGTAAGTTTCTCTGAGGTCTAAGTTGATTCTGTCTGAATTCCTCCAGTAATTTAAAAAGGATAGAATGATGCAATGCATTACTACCACAAAGTATCTTCTCCTTCCTGAATTTCTAAGGTTTGAAGTCATTGAAAGGAATGGTAAAACTTAATAGAAACACTCTTTGTTTTTCAATGAACTGCTTCCTTCAGGAAAGTGAGATGGTTAATGACATAACAGTAAATGCTGAAGATACAGCTTGACATACTTTCTGTAGTGGAAGTCATGTTGTTCTTGTAGTAGGCCTTAGGCTGAATGTTTAAGTACAGCCATAGTTCACCCACAGGCTTGAATGGAAGTTCAGTTCACTTCAGAATTTAACTTTATTTCAAACCACAGGGGAAAAAACCAACCTTTAAAACTTCTTATTATTACCCCTAAACTTATTTTACAGGTGTCTTTTGAGAAGAAAAACTAAGCCATTAATCTGAATGACAATTATTACAGTTCTCAAAATGAAACCACTTAAAGAATCTGAGTGTTCTTATGGAAAAGTTTAAAACTATTATACTTCAAATTAAATTTGAAAGTATTGCATATTGAGTTGCCTTTTTCTTTTCTCCCATCGATTTTAATTACTAGTACATTTGCATGAAAATAGGATCTTTATTTCTTGAAAGCTCATCAGCTCCTGCTGCTTATTCTTCATTGAAGATAGCACATGCAAAGGGTTAGATCTTCAGGTGAGGTAGAAGCAAGAGCAGATGTGCTGAGAAGAAAGGCAGTTTTTTATGCAAATACTATTTTTAATAAAATAGAAGAGGATAAAAAGTGAAAGCAAAATTCCACTATCTCTTCCAGGATATACAGATGTCCCCCCAAACAAAAGTAATTTTAAATATTAAAACTGAAGACAAAACATGAAAATACAATATGAAACCCTAAATAATCACTACACCATTGCTCACTTGAATTTCCCTTCTTGATACTCAAGCCCTTATTGTACAAAAAGGAAACATAAGACCCAGGCAGTCAGGTTCATGTAAACCCTCAAAGTAAGATTTTTCCTATAAAAAGTTTTTAATTTTTGATGGTCCTTTCTGAAACAAATGGCTGATTTCTACCTTCATATTGTAAAAACCAACAGTCAAATCCTTATGTGCAGAAACCATGAGCAGCCAATACTGAATGAACACAAACTGTGAAGTAATTATTGAGTTCTCCTGTGTGCAGATCCACTTGTAACGCAGTGGTGCAACCCTTTGAGGGAGTTTGCACCATCACATGCCTGTGCTTTCAAAGAGAACTGAAGGTATGTAACACCATATTTAATATAAGACCCCTGCTTCTACATCTTAATAATGCAGCTTGATTTCAGCTACCAACAAAACTGAGTATGTGAAAAGAGTAATGAGAGTCTGGGCTGTATTTGCAGTACAGGAAAAGCCATCAAAGGCTCACACTTTGCTCTGCTTTAAAAGTGCTATTGTGCTCTACTAAATTTTATTGAATATTAACTGGTCTTCAGATAGCTCTGGCTATTGAGATAATAAATGTGGCAGTTATGTTTGACAATCATTGCAACTGCCTGCAGCCTATCTGGGAAGCACCCTGAAGTTCATCACACTCCAGGCACCAGACTGGTGATGACAGTAAATGAGCTGTTATTCATCAGGTATTCCAAAACTGCACAAAAATTTGGCTCAGTACATGTTTCGGAATGACAAAAGGGCATTAATGATTGTCATGGTCAGATCCCCAGTCTGTGCAGGGTAAATAATGGGCAGTGCTGCCTCTCTGATAAAAGAGAGCACCACAGAAGGGGAAGGGTAAGGGGGAGAGGAAGGGGAAGGGGAAAGGAAACAGGGTTGGGTTTCTAAGATGAGTTCTGCTGAGAAAAATACAGCTCTGTCAAAGCTCTGGAAGTGGTATTTAGCCTCATTTCTTCTGGTACAGAAAATGGCACAGGGGCAGAGGTAAGGCCCAGAGAGTATTTCACCTGCAGCCAGGAAATATTGACAGTGCACTCAGATACTTGGATTTAAATCTGCAAAACAAATTAATTGCTACTAATAAAAACAAAGCACAGAGTCCCTTTTACATTGTTTTATCCTGTTTAAAAGACAAACATTTGCACACTGCAAGCCTCAAATGGATAAATGCTACTATGAGAACTTATAAGCCATCTGCTAGCTTCCTAATGAAGCCAGTAACTATTATTGTTTACAGTTGAACACCGGGGGTCATGTGTATTTGCTGTAATGAAAGAATCAATGCATCACTGCAGATGCTAAAAGAGAACTTTTTTTTCCAGATGGCTAATTATAAATACAATAAAATAGCAAATTAAAAAAAAATCTGTTCATTTCCATAGAGAAATAGTGCTTGGCACACCAATTACAAAACACAGCACTTCTCTGTTTCCTAGTAGTCTCCACTTGACAGGCTCAGCTTACAGAAACAGAATCACAAAAAGTTACTCTTCAATACTTAACAAATAGCTGATCACCAAGGGGTTCTTAGCCCCTAATTCTCTAAACTTCACAAACCTCCTACATTATTTAATTGTATTATTTATCTGAATGTAATGATGAAGTGTGCATTAGCAGATATCTCTCTGTTGCTGTTTCACTCTGTTTTTCTTGCTCAAAGAAGACACATGATATATAAAAACTTGGTTGAGCTATTGAAAACATCCTGAAGTCTCTTGGATTTTTTAAATGCTTTTTGAAGAGGAATTGATACAAAACAGTAATACAATCAATTTCTGGCTTCTGATTTCATCACCCAAACAATAATACATCTATAAAATCTGACAAACTAGTATTAGTTCTGAACATTTAGCAAAACCAAAACATGATAAACAACTGGACTTTTGCACAGGATGGTATTCTATATTTCACTGAAAACAAGCCAATAATTTTGAAATTTTATTAATGGCCTTTATTTTCTTTGAAAATATTATCTTAGTTTCAGGAGATTTCCTAAAGCCTGTGAATCAAGAGAACTTACGTGCCTTGCTGAGTCAAAAACCTGCAAGTGACTCCTCGTTACCCTCTACTATCAGGGCCATGACACAGCCTTCTTGCATCTTGTACCCTCCTCATACCACTTGCACCACACAAAGAGCTACCTATCTATCATATGGATAAAATGCAATATAACATAGCGGCTAGATGGGATCCAATACACCAGAAACCTGCATTATTGCAGGCCACAAATCAATAAACCCATAGGAAAGAAAGGGAACTAAAAATATTCCACCTTTATAATAAATACTTGTTGCAGGTTGTATTCAAGGCAGAAATAAAGCAAGCTGTCAGCAGGAGAGTACTGCTTCTTTTTAAATTTTTTCTTCATTGTGACAATAGCCTAAGAGAGCTAACACCAGGTAGACCAGAGTGGGAAGAGTTCATTAGTGAGGTCAGAGAGCCCAGAGAAACACATAGGAAGAGCTATTAAGTCTGACCCTTGGGTACATTGCTGCACCCTGACAAGCCTGCTTATCACCCACTCCCTGCTCCCAGCCTCACATGCCTGCTTGGTTGGATGTCACTGTGTGAGGTGCAGGGGCTGGGAACCCCAAGGGAGGCTCCACTGCAACCCCTTGCTGAGGTCCCCTCCTTGTCCAGTGGTTGCACCCAGTGGCCAGCAAACTTGCTGTGTGAACTGCCATATGTTTCCCTGAGGTATGCATGTACCACCAGCAAGTGGCCTGAAATGCTGGGTTAAGAGACGATGGAGGGACTTCCTTAGCATCCAAAGCTTTGCTTTGCCTTACTTTGCTTTGCTTTGCTTTGCTTTGCTTTGCTTTGCTTTGCTTTGCTTTGGCAGACCTTACTGAACCCTCCAAGACAAAATCAGTAAAAGGAGCTGAGTGACTGGAGCAGAAAAGAGGATGAAGAGAGTAATTGTACTGGTTTAAGCTGGGATACAGTTAATTTTTTTCCTGGTAGCTGGTACAGTGCTATGTTTCGGTTTAGGATGAGAATAACGTTGGTAACACACTGATGTTTTAGTTGTTGCTTAGCAGTGTTTACACTA
The DNA here is from genome assembly GCA_013400775.1 of Chaetops frenatus. Classification (NCBI taxonomy): domain Eukaryota; kingdom Metazoa; phylum Chordata; class Aves; order Passeriformes; family Picathartidae; genus Chaetops; species Chaetops frenatus. The sequence continues at coordinate 27,905 of VZTR01020075.1, read as the reverse complement.
AGCCATGGAATTTTCAGCTTCTCACTACACCCCACCGGTGAGCAGGCTGGGGACAAGAAGCTGGGAGGGGACACAGCTGGCACAGCTGACCCAAACTGGCCAAAAGAATATGGCATCATGCTCAGTATATAAACTAGGGGAAAGCTGGACAGGGGCCACTGCTCAAGAACTGGCTGCACATTGACCAGGAGGAGGTGAGCAATTGTACTGTTCATCACTTTTTTGTATATTATTATTATTATTATCATCATCATCATCATCATTATTACATTTCCCCTCCTTTTTCTG
>VZTR01020075.1:10587-27576 GCA_013400775.1 Chaetops frenatus | reverse complement strand
CCCCCCCCCCCCCCCCCAGTTCTCTCTCCCATCTCCGTGGCAGGAGGTTGGTGAGCAAGTATCTGTGTGGTGTTTGGTTGCCTGCTTGACTAAACCACTATGCCCCACCCAACGTGGGGCACAAGGGGTAGATGTAACGGCAGATCAGACCAAAGTGTATTAAAACAAATTTGTTCTAAGCATTTATTAAATTGTTTAATAGTTGCTGGTCACAATGTTGATTTATTTCCTGCCAGAGCTGTTGTGCTTGTTCTCAGGGTTGTGTTATGTAACTTTATTTGCTGTGTATGTTCCCCGTTGTGCTGTTTGCCACCTCTGGGGCCTGGATTTAGGGTATAATTTTGTTGTACTTTGTAACACTGGCTTATGATAGGATAAAATTACTGGCCATGAAACTAATCTGGTATTTGTACTCAGCATTACCATCATCTGAGTACTTTGGGAGTCATCTCAGAACTATTAATTATTAATAATTACACTCTTTACCTCTTCAACTGAGAGAGCTGAGCTGTGGGGAGCACAAGGGAGGACACTTTCCCCTGCTCCCCCACGTTCCCTTTCTCCTTCCCCTTCCCCTTCTCCTCCAGGCTAATTAAAACAGCTCTTGAAAAATTTTTATATCCTCAGGATGTTCAAACCAGCATGTTCCTGTTGATATGTCTCCTACTCTTGAATATGTTTCAGATTGTGTTTAAACACCTATTTAGGAATACCACCCAGAGATCTCCCCCAGGGCTGGGCAGTTATGAGTGGCGGGGTATGGAGGATAGTATAAGCAAGTACCTCGGAGAGTGTGAACCTTCAGTTTCAGGACTTCACTTCTGAACAAGTGGAGAATACTGAATATTTAGAAGAATTATGCCATCAACCTGACCATTCCAGAGAGACACAAATCACTGCAACATGCTGGGCATTGGCCCAGGCCAACCAAGCCCTGCTCAACACTACTCAGCACGCACAAGGGGAAAAGAAAGTGTTTGGATCTGATGAGAAAATGACAGGTATTGCAACTATTACAACACGTGCAACATGCACTACAGCTACTCCAAGCCCCTTGACAGGCATGTGGCTACTCCAACCCCAGTGACTGGCACAGCAGCTACTCCAACCTCCATGACAAGCACTGCAACTGAACCAGAGAACCAATCTTTGCCCGTATCAAGTTTCCCAATACACAAGAAGAAAGGNAGTGGCGGGGTATGGAGGATAGTATAAGCAAGTACCTCGGAGAGTGTGAACCTTCAGTTTCAGGACTTCACTTCTGAACAAGTGGAGAATACTGAATATTTAGAAGAATTATGCCATCAACCTGACCATTCCAGAGAGACACAAATCACTGCAACATGCTGGGCATTGGCCCAGGCCAACCAAGCCCTGCTCAACACTACTCAGCATGCACAAGGGGAAAAGAAAGTGTTTGGATCTGATGAGAAAATGACAGGTATTTCAACTATTACAACACCTGCAACATGCACTACAGCTACTCCAACCTCCATGACAAGCACTGCAACTGAACCAGAGAACCAATCTTTGCCCGTATCAAGTTTCCCAATACACAAGAAGAAAGGTTGGAAGCAAAAGTCAGCTCATCTAGTAGAGGAAGAAACTCTTCCCTTACTAAGGAAAGAAGTGACGAGGCAGACTACTCCAGAGCAGGACCATCAGAAGAAGATGCAGGACTCATAAAGGAGAGGGTAACCGACCCCTGAGTGAGATGTGAGATATGTGAAAAGATTACAGCTGTCATCCAGGTGAGCACATTGTCACCTCACAGCTTTGCTGCTGGGATAATTCTGAAATTAAAGGGAAGGAAAGCCAAACAGCTGGGATCCTTTTCTAGGGAAGAGGGCATTGACAATGCAGTAGGAAAAGGGACACAAGTACTCAGCTTCTGGAGCTGACAGCTGTCAGGCCTTAGTGAAAGGTATGCCTTCAAGGAAGCTGTTGTATATCCCCCAGACAAATGCAGAAAGGTATGTATGGAAGTTCATACAGAGCTCAACACCATCAGATGCCAACTCACTGTCAGTAATGACCTGGAAAGGCAGAGAGGGACAAACAGTGGGTGAATTGGCTGTCCAGCTCTGGCAATATGAAGAAGGCATCTCTGCCTCATTATAGGCCTATGCCTCAGCTGTGGAAAAACTGGCTTAGTAAATAAACTAGGGGGAAAGCTGGCCAGGGGCCACTGCTTGGCAACTGGCTGGGCATCTGTCAGTGGGTGGTGAGCAACTACATTGTGCACCACTTGTTTTGTGTATTCCAATTCTTCTTCTTCTGTTATTATTATTACTGTTATTACAATTACTATTACTATTATTATTATTTTACTATCATCACCATCATCATCATTATTCCTTTTTTTCCTCTTCAATTAGATTTTCTTTTTCTCAACCCATGAATTTTACTTTTTCCCCCTCAGTTCTCTTCCCCATTCCAGTGGCAGGGGGACAGTGGGCAAACAGCTGTGTGGTGTTCAGCTGCCTGCCAGATTAAATGACAACAATAGTTTAATTTCAGTCCTTACTCTGACAATGTTTCCATCTTTGTGAACTTAAGTGAATAACTCAATTTATATGTCTTAAGTCTCTATTTCATAACAAGTCTGAGATAATACTTTCTTCCCCAAATTAGAGCAGAGTTAGTTGCAAGAATTAATAAGTTAATGTTTGCAAAGTGCTCTGAAGGCAGAAAGCACTCTATAAATGCTAATTATTAAATCAAAGGTTTATCTGACTTTATTACCAAACCACTAATAAAATAGGTTACATAGCTGTTGCAGGTTGGAAAAAGCACTTCTACTGTCTAAAAGATATAAAGGTTTTAATTAGCAAATATTTTGAAAGCACTTTGCTGAGGAAAAGAAATGCTAACTGTTAATACAGGTTTTCCCTAATGTAAATAGCTAGAAAATATGAACTCCTGGATGCTCCTGTAACTTCCGCATATATTATTTAAATTTTTGTCCCATGGCAACAATACTTTTATTTGAGGCACAATTTTTGTAATATTTATGAAAAAAATCGTGCCTATGTTTGTCAAACAAATGTTTGGATGCAGCAAGAGATTAAAGGTATTCTTAGCAAAGAACAGCAAAATGTAATGTATTGTCAAATTATACATACACATACCTACCATTATTTTTGCTATTTAAATTAAATAATAATTAAAATTGTATATTGCTACGTTTCCAAGCTTCTGCTGATTCACAAGGCTCAGCTCTTCCAAACACTGTACTATACCTGCACGTATGTGACCTGNATTATAATATAATATATACTTGGGTATAATAATAATAAAATGTTGATTTATCGAGTATAATAATTAATGTATTAACATAATTGGTTCTGACTCATCTCCTTCCTACACAGATTTTAGACATACATTTTCTTGCAGAGCCTTCCAAAATATATTATTGTTGTTGTTGTTGTTGTTGTTGTTGTTGTTGTTGTTGTTGTTACCATTGTTATTTCAAAATNCAGAGCAGGACCATCAGAAGAAGATGCAGGACTCATAAAGGAGAGGGTAACCGACCCCTGAGTGAGATGTGAGATATGTGAAAAGATTACAGCTGTCATCCAGGTGAGCACATTGTCACCTCACAGCTTTGCTGCTGGGATAATTCTGAAATTAAAGGGAAGGAAAGCCAAACAGCTGGGATCCTTTTCTAGGGAAGAGGGCATTGACAATGCAGTAGGAACAGGGACACAAGTACTCAGCTTCTGGAGCTGACAGCTGTCAGGCCTTAGTGAAAGGTATCCCTTCAAGGAAGCTGTTGTATATCCCCCAGACAAATGCAGAAAGGTATGTATGGAAGTTCATACAGAGCTCAACACCATCAGATGCCAACTCACTGTCAGTAATGACCTGGAAAGGCAGAGAGGGACAAACAGTGGGTGAATTGGCTGTCCAGCTCTGGCAATATGAAGAAGGCATCTCTGCCTCATTATAGGCCTATGCCTCAGCTGTGGAAAAACTGGCTTAGTAAATAAACTAGGGGGAAAGCTGGCCAGGGGCCACTGCTTGGCAACTGGCTGGGCATCTGTCAGTGGGTGGTGAGCAACTACATTGTGCACCACTTGTTTTGTGTATTCCAATTCTTCTTCTTCTGTTATTATTATTACTGTTATTACAATTACTATTACTATTATTATTATTTTACTATCATCACCATCATCATCATTATTCCTTTTTTTCCTCTTCAATTAGATTTTCTTTTTCTCAACCCATGAATTTTACTTTTTCCCCCTCAGTTCTCTTCCTCATTCCAGTGGCAGGGGGGCAGTGGGCAAACAGCTGTGTGGTGTTCAGCTGCCTGCCAGATTAAATGACAACAATAGTTTAATTTCAGTCCTTACTCTGACAATGTTTCCATCTTTGTGAACTTAAGTGAATAACTCAATTTATATGTCTTAAGTCTCTATTTCATAACAAGTCTGAGATAATACTTTCTTCCCCAAATTAGAGCAGAGTTAGTTGCAAGAATTAATAAGTTAATGTTTGCAAAGTGCTCTGAAGGCAGAAAGCACTCTATAAATGCTAATTATTAAATCAAAGGTTTATCTGACTTTATTACCAAACCACTAATAAAATAGGTTACATAGCTGTTGCAGGTTGGAAAAAGCACTTTTACTGTCTAAAAGATATAAAGGTTTTAATTAGCAAATATTTTGAAAGCACTTTGCTGAGGAAAAGAAATGCTAACTGTTAATACAGGTTTTCCCTAATGTAAATAGCTAGAAAATATGAACTCCTGGATGCTCCTGTAACTTCCGCATATATTATTTAAATTTTTGTCCCATGGCAACAATACTTTTATTTGAGGCACAATTTTTGTAATATTTATGAAAAAAATCGTGCCTATGTTTGTCAAACAAATGTTTGGATGCAGCAAGAGATTAAAGGTATTCTTAGCAAAGAACAGCAAAATGTAATGTATTGTCAAATTATACATACACATACCTACCATTATTTTTGCTATTTAAATTAAATAATAATTAAAATTGTATATTGCTACGTTTCCAAGCTTCTGCTGATTCACAAGGCTCAGCTCTTCCAAACACTGTACTATACCTGCACGTATGTGACCTGTTATCTAAACATGATCTTAAAATCTAAACATGCAAATAGATTTGAAACTTTTCTGCATAGGCAGTTAGAAAGACTGAATTCTGAAAGTGCCTGAAGCCTTCTGAAACACAGTAGATCTCTAGCTCTGCACAGCTTGATCCTGCCAGGAGAAACCTTTTGCTCCCCTGCTTGTGACACTTCTTTCCCCTCTGGATGAGAGGGGAAATAATAATAATAATNATTATAATATAATATATACTTGGGTATAATAATAATAAAATGTTGATTTATCGAGTATAATAATTAATGTATTAACATAATTGGTTCTGACTCATCTCCTTCCTACACAGATTTTAGACATACATTTTCTTGCAGAGCCTTCCAAAATATATTATTGTTGTTGTTGTTGTTGTTGTTGTTGTTGTTGTTGTTGTTGTTACCATTGTTATTTCAAAATTATCAGATAGTGATCAGTATTTCTCAAGTGCCTGTGCTAGTGGTTTAAAAAGAAATTTGAAAGTAGATCACGATATGCTTAATCTCTGTTGTAATGTCTGCCTGTGGCTGTAGAAAATCAGAAACCTTGAGTCATAGGAAAAGTCCTATTAGTCTGCTCTGCTGAAAGAGAAGTGTGACAAAATCCTCCCTACGTAAAGCTCTGCTGATTGCAGGAGGATAAGGATGCTGTCAGCCAGGCCCAAACCTCCTGCTCTCAGCAGGAAGGAGAGGTCCAGATGTTGCTCCTACAGAAACCAAAGGCCTGCTGCTTTCCAATGCCACAGACTGGTGGCTCCAAAACACCCAAACACCCCTGAGGAAGGTGGGAGTGTGTTCATTAATCTGAGTCATAAATCACAACTTCATATGGCAGAAAAATGTCCAGAAAATGACATGCTACAGTAAAGGGTTATGTCCATTTCTGTGCTCTTACTATAGCTCTTCCAGGCAGATGGGGAGTCAGAGCAGGAATGCCAAACCTTTATCTTGCATCAATTTATCAAGCTGTCCCTGAAGGAAAGATGACTGAGATTTTCTGGAAAGGAGGTAGGGTTCAGGGCTGGGGCCAGGAAGGCTCATCTCAGAATAGCTGGGAAATGAAAAGTGTCCAGGAGATTTGTCAAAATGTTAAAGGGGTCCTCAGCAAAAGAAACTCAAGATTACTGGGTTTCTCTAAGCCCAGGGTTTTTTGAGCATGTTTTCTTGGGTTGAAAATTTACTTTATAAATCAAAAATTATTATATCTTTACAAAACAATTCTAAACTACCTAATAAACAGTCCAAATTATTTTATGGTTAGTCAAAAATTACGCATTGTGAAATAAAGTGTCAGTGACATAAAGCAAGACCAGTAGGGCTGAAGTAAGGTCTTAATGCTATTTTTGTTGTTGTCACTATAACTATTAGCCTTTATTTTTAAAAAATCATATAAAATTGTGGGCCTTTTCTGGAGAAAGTTGATATATTTTAAGATTATTGGATGGTATTAAGATTATACTAAAAATTGTGAAAAAATAATAAGAATACCTTTAAAAATTATTTTTAATACTACATTAATTAAATCAAAATAGACTAAAGTAAAATAAAGGTATATAAAAATCCTTGCTTGGACAACCTTAAAATGTATGTCAGCTTCCTCAGAATAATTCTGATGGCATCAGAGTTCAAAAATACTGGTCTGCTTTAAGTCCTGTATTTTGACTTTGTGTGGTTTAGTTTTTCACATTCTGGTATCACAAGAGGTATTGTTCCATTCATGGATAACAACAATGGAATTAGACATAATGTAGAGGAAAAAAAGGCAGACATGGCCAAGAAATACTTCTGTCTTGTAGCTGGGCAAAAGGCACATTAAATGTTAATAAATGATGTTAATAAAATACTTCTGTTCTGACAATGAATTATGAAAAAGTGGGCAATGGCACTGGAATGGACTGAGCTTTGGAATACGATGCCAAAAGTAAACAGTAGGGATTCAATAGGAAAAAGAAAATGTGTTACCTAGGGAAGAAGTATGCAGGTTATCAGTAGAGGAGGGTGCCCTTAGTCCTGGGAATCTGTCTCAGAAGAGGCACTACAGCCACAGCAGCAATTCTCAGACACAAGTTCATCCCAATGAGGAGGTGTAACAGAAGGAGTTAATTTGCTTATACAGCTACACATTAAAAATACGAACAAGCCTAACTACACCTTGAGATAATCTCACATTTCAGAAATCACATGTAACAATCCAAGTAGATTATATCCCAGCGGTGGTCAGGAAAAGCAAGGCTTTGCAGAGGTGAAGAAGCCCTGTCATACCCTGGAATTGACATTGTTTGCCCTGCACCCAGGATGGATGCCATTTGGAATATGGGATCAAGTTAAGAATTGAAATCATTGGACTAACAAGACTTCACTTGATACTGCAGAAGTATCAACTGTCAGGTACAGCAGCAGAGAAAACAAAGTTTTGATGTGCTCATTACACTTTGTCTTTCATAAATCATAGCTTAGCTTTGGTTTTGTTTTCTTTTCTTTTGCTATTTCTTATTTTTCTGCAGGTCCTTCAGTTCAGTATTTGACATGGTTTCAAAAAATATGACATGACAAAACATCATAATTATTCTCTCATGATGGTTTTGTGTATTTAAACATACAAATCCTCTATAAATAAGTCAAAGGTTATGAAAAAGAATTTTAGCTCTGCAGTCTGTTGGGTTTTTTTAATTTTACTTTGATTTGGAAATGTCACGGTTCACTGCAAGCTCACCAGAGTGAGTTTAATGGATTAGAATATATTATTAAAATGAGACTGCTAGAGAAGTATATTGCACAGATGTGGAATACTGTGAATGTGTTACTGTAAACTCTACTGCAATAAAAGGCAGTGTACCACTACTTTTTCTTTGTTGCCTTACAAGATAACGAGCAGGAGCAGCACTGCAAGTTCACTACAGTGGAAAAGTTTTATCTATTTTCAGTTTTTCTTCATTTATGTTGATACATCAAAAAAGAGCTCTTAAAGATAAATACATAAAAGCATTACTGTTTCATGTAGTATTATGGGCACAAAATGTGCATATATGTGCTTTTGAGATTTTCATAATGTTACTTTGGTGATTTTTTTCCTTTCTGAAACATGATTTCTTTAAAGGATTTATTTGATTCAAGAAAATCTCTTTTCATAAACAACTCATTATTTTCCTCCTCGCCTCAGGGTATTTCTTTGTCTCCTCTTGCCAAAATAAATCAAAAGCTTGTGTTAGCTTGCCCATGATCAATGAAAACCATCTAAAATTTAAGAAATCTGGTTTTAATTGGACAGATCTCTGTTTTCTCTTAACAGCATCTTGGCACCTGTGATTAGTGATGTAACTTGAGAACAGCTCGTTCCCTGAAAACAGTGTAGAAGGCACATCAATTGGAAGGGTGTCAACAGCCCTCAGTCTCTAGTTGCTGCTACTTCGAGTCATAGAATTAGCTGAGTTGGAAGGGACTCCCAAGGGTCATTGACTCCAGCTCCTGGCCCTGCACAGGACAACCTCAAGAATCACATTTATGCATCAGAGAGTGCTGTCCAAACACTTCTTGAACTCTATGGAATCATAGTCTTCTTCCAGTTCTCACTGTTAGAATGGCTATTGGTGCTGTTTTCAGGCCACTGCAGGATGTGCAGCCTATTCCCCTTCACTCAGAGCCCTTCCCGAGCAGAACTCAGGCTAAGCACTCCTGTTTTAGCTTTGACTATTTTTCTGGCTGAGGGGAATGGTTTGAATGGCAACCCCAGCCACTGACTCCAACAGCAGATGTCACTGTTGGCAGCACGGTCCCAATCTGCCGCCTGTGCACAGCAACAGGTAGAGACTACAGACACTGACAAGACTCTTCCAAGAAGTGGGGGTGTGGGGATCCTCCAGGGAAGGGAGCAGCAAGGTTGGTACAGGTATGACAGTACACATTGTGGGGCACAGGAATCATCAGTGATATATCAAAAATCACCATGAATCTTGGTTTAAGTATAGGGGGTGAAACTAGATGGAAGCTGTACCTCGTTCCATATTTTGAAGATATGCTCCACTTTATTTCCTTGGGGTGGAAAGGCCTAATTCTGCATTCTAAAAGAAATGCCCAAACTTATTGTTTCTGTGTTCCTGGAGTGGGAAGCATGCTGCTGCATAAGAGTATTGCACTTCTTTCACATTTGTGTTTGGGGAAAAAAGGTGTCCATATTAAGTGATCAGAGAGTTTCTGAACCAGTATTTGAAAACACCATTTTTCTTCTTTATATTGACTCCTCCACTTTGATTTGTTTCAATTACTGCAGGTAGCATGTTGAATTGTACAGTCATGTATTAATGCTTCTGTAGAAGAACCAAGGTCTTTTATGAGTGATGATGTCCACAACAGAGACCACAATCTTGACACAGTTTTTCACTTGTTCTGATTGTCTAGAGAGACTAAAGACAAAGAACCACTGATTCCAAACATCCCATTGCTTGCTTGCAGGGGCACCTCTGGCCTACAGTTCAAAAAGCCAGTTTACAGTTCAGCAATTTCTATGGTTTGGTATGTTTGAATTACAAGGCAATCTTTCCTACCCTTTAAAGATGTGGAGAAATAGGCAAATGGGAATCTCATGAAGTTCAGAAAAAAAAATGCAATGTCATGTACCTGGGAAGGAATAACCTCATGCACCAGTACACACTCCAGTCCAAGGTGATCCTTGGTGATACAAGGTGATCAAGGAAGGTAATCCTTGTCCTCTACTCAGCACTGGTCACATCTGGCATGCTGGGTCCAATTCTGNTTGGTATGTTTGAATTACAAGGCAATCTTTCCTACCCTTTAAAGATGTGGAGAAATAGGCAAATGGGAATCTCATGAAGTTCAGAAAAAAAAATGCAATGTCATGTACCTGGGAAGGAATAACCTCATGCACCAGTACACACTCCAGTCCAAGGTGATCCTTGGTGATACAAGGTGATCAAGGAAGGTAATCCTTGTCCTCTACTCAGCACTGGTCACATCTGGGTCCAATTCTGGGCTTCCCTGGGCAAGAGTCCAGCAAAGCACCACACAAGGATGATTAAGGGACTGGAATACCTCACATGTGAGTAAAGACTGAGAGAGTGGGACTCTTGAGTGTGGTGAAGAGAAGACTCAGTTGTATCTCATGAATGTATATAAATGCCTGGAGGGAGGATGCAAAGAAGATGGAGCCAGGCTCTTTTCAGTGGTGCTCAGTGACAGGACCAGAGGCAATGGGCACTGAGACAAGGAGTTTCCCTCTGAACATCATGAAACACCTTTTTCCTGTGAGGGTGACCAAGCAGTGGAGCAGGTTGACCTGAGAGGCTGGGGAATCTCCATCCTTGGAGATACTAAAAAGAATGCCTGGACATGATCCTGGACAATCGTCTCTAGGTGGCCCTGTGTAATCAGGTTGAACAGGATGACCTCCAGACGACTCCCTTCCAACCTTCACCATCCCATAATCTTGTGATTCCTTTGGTATAAGCATCAACTATATATCCTTTTGCTTTCACCTTTACAGAGTGGCTGATTATCAGTAACAGGTCTGACATTTCATACTCCAAGGATTGTGCATTATTTAGTACTTACATTTTGCAGGCTTCAACTAGATTCAAAATATTTTTCTAATTCTTGCTCAGTGTAATCTTTTTAAGGTGTTGGAAGCTGTTTCTTTATTAGTGTGTTTCATTTATGAACACACAAGTACAGCTAACTTGAATTTATACTTTTGTTATGTTTTTCCACAAAGAAATTCAAAGGAGAGAACTGCTGAAATATTGTCACGTGTCTTATATGTGGACACAAGCATTTCATAACACATTCTTGACCATATGGAATTGATAACTTTTATACATATTTTACCTGGGAATAAGATACTAGAAAAAGGAATGTTTGCATGAATTATAATGTTCTCCTTGTGATAAAAAAGCTTATCCCAAGCATTTCTGAGACCACATATTGAAATAATAAAAATGACACAATTCAGTTCAATACATTAAATTCAGGAGCTGAAAGCACCGAACATTCTAATACCTATCCTATTTCATATAGGTATTTTTTTACTCCATCATGTCACTTAACACGATTCTTTTTTTGATGTCCACTGCAAGGTGGACATAGTAGTATCATGCTGTGTTCTTCAAATTGTTTCAATCCTCCAAAAAGTGCAGACTTGGGATTCTGGGTTTGGATAACCAGATTAGAATGAAAATTGCCCTGGAATGCAACATCTCTAGCAGTCTAGAAGTGCTAAATGATGGTATTTATGCATCAGTCCCATTTTTGCTATAAATTTGCACAGATTGATTTTATTTTTGCAGCATGGTTTTTAGCCTCACTTAGCAATAAGATAGGATTGAGGTTCCTTTGTTGTTGGCTAGGCCAGACACCAAAATACTTTGGATTCATGCAAAGAAACAGTATTTTTTGAGGGGAAAGAAGAGATGAAAAGTGGGTAAAGGAGAAAAGATGCACATTTTTCATACTAGAGTTTGGCAAGTCCATACTTCTCTGCACTTAAAATACAATTTTTCATTTGTTAGAATAAAGGTTCCCTAAGCCTCTCCATCAGTCACAGAATCATTTTTTTCTTTTGTAATGCAGGTGTTAAATACTCAATTAGTCCAGCCTACTTCACTCACTGCAAGGTGTTTCTGAAAGTATGTGGATAATACAGAGAAGAAATGTACTTCAGGATGCTATTGCTAAAACACTACTTTCCATGTTTCATCTGTTTCCCCCCTTAGACACAATACAGCAAATGTACACGAAGTGCTTTCTTCTGGTTGTGGTGGGAACATCTACTCCTTGCACCAGTAGAGAGGGACTATTAAAAGCATTCGCTCTACAAACCTGTGAACTTGAATACTAGTTGATAAAAACATCTTAAATACTTGAAAAAATTAACTCCTGTTCACTGCCAAAGGAGCTGTTATTGAGAAATTCCTCCATTCTTCCCTTCATGCCAATGAGCAGTAACCCTCTATTGCTGGCCAGCTTCTTTCTTACATGTGGCCAAAAGAGAAGGCCAGGCTCTTGGGAACCTTCTCGGCTAACCAGACATGCTTTGTGGTTTTCCAAAGCCATTAGGCAGCAGTGAAGGGACAGTGCAATTCCACAGATATGACAAAATGTAGGAAACCTAAATGTGTGTACTAGTATCAGAAATATACAAAAGATAGAGAGACTGCTACTATGGGAGATGTAATAGCAAGACTGCATCAAGAATTTTTCGGGAATGTGCGTCAGACACTAATTTGGACCTCATCAGTCCTAGGGGTTTTGGAACAACCAAAATTCTCCATCTTCTTTTTTCTTTGTCCACAGAAATTTCAGCAGTATGAATCAGACTCAACAGAACTGAATGCTAAGTCAGTTTAATGAGCAGCTTGGGATGAGTTTGGGAAGATTTCACCATGAAAACATTGCTCACATTTCCATAGCTAACTTTGAGGCAAAGCTCATATCAAATAATTTCCATTCTAAACTTTTCATTTTCTGCCCTAAACTCTTAATCAGATTAACACTAATTTATAATAATTCTCTACTCTTACTTTCAGATTCACAGTATGTCTTGACTCAAAACATGTAATTGCTCAGTACTTTCTCCTATGCTTGCCTGAAAGCAAAACAAAGAGGCCAAAATTCTGGGGGAAAAAAGCTAGTATATATTAATTTGAAGCAGCACCTGGTATAGTCTTTTTTCACTGATACTTTGGGAAATCTTTGTAGAACTGTCTAAGCAGCAAGCCGTCCAACTGGATGTAAGTGGAAAGAGCAGGCTTTGGAATAACAAGAAAAGCTGGATGAGCATAAACATTATCTGGCTCCATCAGTTCTGCAGAGCTTCACCATAAATTCAACCAGAAACATTATTCAAAGATCTTTTACTCTCAGATGTATACATGCATCAGAAGCTGACAACAGTAAAAGCAGCACTCCTCCTCCTTTCCTCCCTCATGCATGTAGATAGTTTTTCTTTGCAGGACTTTTAAAATACTGTTTAAAGTTAAAAATCTCACTGCATATGGAAGAATTTTTTGGTGTGTGCTTTTTTCTTTGAAAACGTAACTGTCAGATAAAATTCACTGTTGTTAAGTAAACAAATATTTATAATGCTGAAAATACTGATTATTTTTTAGAGTTCTACAGTAGCTACATGTGACAGAAGTCAGACTCATTGTACATATTTGGTGGTTACAGTGTTTAAAAAAACCCCAATGTAACCAATGTATTCTTTCAAACATTTTTGTGAGATGCTTCTAGAAATTAATTCTGCTACCATACTTCATAATTCATTCCCTACTCAAACTCTGTGTTCAAGCAGTGAACACTGAACTATGGAGATTTTCAGGGAGACTGCTGCAGCTCCTGCTTCAGAGCCATTTGTGGATAGTACAAGTTAGAGCTTTAACAGCTGTACATTTCCCCAGGAACAACAATCATCAAATTAAGGGAGTCTCCTCTTAGAGAAGGACAACGTACAAATACTCATTTTTTGATCACAGTCAGTCCCAGGAACAGACTTTGAAAGAGGAAGCAAACAGAGAGAATCAGATTAACTACATTAGTAAAGACTGGAGTGGCTATGTTTCTTGTTTTGTGACAGGATACAAGTATATGTTTTGAAGACCTCCTTTCTGGAAACAGCCATTTCCACACCTGTGTTCTGAATTTTCACATAGACATTTTTTCTGTTCTAGCTGACAAAATAGTTGTGATTCTAATTCTTTTTGTCTCTATTCTTTACCACAGGAATTTCTTCAGGCCAGTTAAACGTGTATATGCAAAGCAAAAGATAGGAATGATTAACTCCTTTGCATTGTTATTTATCATACCTTCTGACAGATCCTTAAGTCATACCATAGCTACATTATTCTGTGCTTTTGGACACCTCCTTCATATGCACCCTTCTGTGTTTTGAATAAAGCATGCTTACATCTTCTGAACTATGCTGCCTTATGCAATTAAGCCAAACAATCTGTGGTATGCTGTCAGCTGACAATGTCAGCACAACATGCTAGGCAGGTTATCAGTAGAGATGCAGGAGGTATATTTGAAAAACTACCCTCAAAAAACCATGTGTCCTCACTGACAATATTAAAGGTCTATTTACACAAGTAACACCTACTTTTTGTAGGTGAAGTCCATCCGACTTCGAATACTGTCATGCCTAAACTGGCATTCTGGACTGTAGACTCTAGCTATGGATGCAAACACAATGAAGTACTCAAACAATGGAAAATAGAGGGAGGGAGAGCCTAACACCATGCAGCAGTCTATACTTCAGTGTAAGCACATCTGTATATAGACACACAAGCATATATATAAAAATAAGACAATTATGCAATGACATCAGTGCATTTATTTCTAAAATTTAAGAACTACAATTTCCATTTATTGGTGCAAATTAAAATATCGATGTCTTCCGACGAGAAGAATTACATTGGTAAACATGGTCCACATCCATGTGGATCTCATCTGACAAATAATCAAAGATGTGGGTCTGGCTGCCTTGGTGGTGACAGAGAATAGGAACTGACTATTACCTCAGGTGCCATGACTACCCTCAGAGGAAGTATTGACACAAATGATGTTTCAGTTTTGTCTTGGTATTACAGATTTTCTAATCTTATACTTTCTTTTGTGTGGATTACTTAGAGACTAGGAGTATAGGAGTGCTGCTGTATAACAGGCCTGTTTTTTCAAGATGAAAAAGGCTGTATTTTTATAAAAGCTCCTGGTTAATGCAAAAGATAAGTAACTGGCAGCTGGTTTCAGAAAGAAACGTATACTCTTTACATATTTTATCATTTACATAACAAAATGTCTTATTAATAATGCAAACTGAACTTTAGAAGGGAAAAGGAAATTCAGTTTATCCTGTCCCACAACTGCCACACGTAGTTTCTTACTGTAGGGTCACACCTATCAACAAATTATAAAATGTAGTAGATTGTTTAAAAGGACACAAATTAAATGCTTAGTAAAAGTTGGGATTTTTTTTACTGATGGATAATAAAATTGGCCCTTACAAACCAATCAGCTCATTGAAACAATATTCTCAATGAAAATAAATGCATCTGCCTCTTTAATAGACAATGATCCTGCTGCATTCCCTAGGTGGCTCAACTCTTATGGATATCCAGAAATTAGGACAGCTCAGTTCTTCTCCATTGTTAACTACTAGGACCTGACTTCATGTATGTAGTTTTATTGCACATTACCTTAAGACAACAGATGTCAAATTCTTCAGGAGAGTCTGGAGGAGAGAGGCATATGGGTCATTTGGAGACAAGGTTGCACAATAAAGTAAGTAGAATGACTAAAATAATATAGATCTTATCTGTATCAGATTTGCAATTAGCTAAATTAAAATAATATCTTGCTGGTACATATTTCTATTTCTTTTTATTTAGGAGCAGATCCAAGAGTAGGACTTAGATAGCTGTAAATTAATTACATCAATGCTTATCAGATATGTGGCCTCTGAAGTGGAATCCAAAAACCTGTTATGCACGGAACAAGTCCAGTACTTAATAAGTGTAAATAGCCTCAGAAAAATAATTCATAGAGCTGACTACTAGAAAGCTATAATAGAGAAGATAAAGAGACATTAAAAAAAAAAAAAAAAAAAAGACAGCTCTCAGTTCGAGACTTCCTTTCCCAGGAAAATCCTGTTACTTAAAGCCAGTAACTTTAAATGAAAAGAAATAAAACATTCTACAAAACAGGGACTTGAGTTACCTAGGAGTCCTAGCTGCTAAACTAAAGAGTTATATTCCCCCACTGATGCTCTACTTCTGGTGCCAGATCTTGGGAATCAGATACACATGCAAATTAATAGAGCTCATTAAGTTATCTTCTATCAGCTGAACCATGGTAACCAGCCTGGGGTACTTTTCTCCTGTAGCAAATGAGAATAAACACTCAGTAACTCACACCTGGTGTCTATACTTAATACAACTTAGCTGCTTGCTCTTCAGGCCAAAGCAGTATAGGGCACCCATGGCATATACATATTCTTCACTGGTGGCTCTGTTAAAAAACCACAAACCCAACAAACATACAAAAACAAACTAAAGACATTAAGTTCAGGTACTTCCATGGTTAAAGAGGGGTTTGCTTTTGTATTTAAATTTTGAACACAAGTATTTTAAATGTCAAGGTCTTTTTTAGGAACCCTCGAACTTTACAGGAATTTACCGAGAGTTCACGTGGATGTGAACGGTGGTCAGCGGGACCTGAAAGGCTGGGAAGAGGGATCGCAAGACCGCCCCGACTCAAGGCATGGGGCAGTGGCAAAGCTGCTTTTTCCCGGGACACGTTCCCCGCGCTCCCAAGGCCAGGACATGCCCCGCGACAAAGTCTCTTGCACCACCCGATGCAGGGCCGCGGCAAGTTCGCAGACAAAGAACGGGACACGCCGGTGTCCGTCATGCCGGAGCGCCGCTGTCCCCCGCGGGGCGGCGGTGACCGCGCGGCTCCCGGTCCGGCCAGCTGCCCCGCCGGGCCGCGGGGAGCCCGGAAGCGCTCGTCCCCCACGGGGGGTGTCTCCTGCCGCCACGCCGGCCGAACCCCGGGCAAAGCTCGATGGAAGCAGACAGGCCCCCCTCGCAGCCTTTCCCTCACTCCTGCCCTACGCCGGACACTCCTGTGCCGGATTCGCGGCCGGGGCCTGCCCGGCCCGGCGGGCAGCGCGGCCAGGGTTAACCGTGAGGAATGCGGCGGGAGGAATGTGCATGCAGATGAGATGGATGCTAATCTCATGCTAAGGAGCGGCGGCCGCGGCCGCCCGGGGCTGAGCCGGGCTCCCCGCGCCCAGACGGCAGCTGGGCTCCGCCGGCAGCCCTGACCCGCCGCGGCGCGGGCGAGGCGGCAGCCCGGGCATGGTGGACTGAGACCCGG
>VZTR01020075.1:324-10415 GCA_013400775.1 Chaetops frenatus | reverse complement strand
ACAGCCCCTGCTTTGCAGCCCGGCACACCGTGCCCTCCTGCCCACCGGCACGGGTACAGTTTTGTTTCTGAACCCGTGGCGTGAGTTGGTGCTGGAGCGGGGAGGGAGGGAGAAGCCTGTAGAGTTCTTCCCGGAGCGGCCGGGGGTCGCTGGCGTTTGGGAAACTCCCGACAGGTACCAAAGTTTGCGAGTCCCTCCCAAACCGGAGGCGCTAGCTCCTCGCCCTCCCTCTCCCCTGGGCGCTGCCGAGCGGGGCCGCCTCCCCCTGGCTGGCGGAGCATCCCGGGCGCCGGGCCCTCCCGTGTGCCCCCGCTCCCCCGGCCCGCCCGGAGCGGTGTGCGGGGCTGCCAGGGAAGGAGCCGGAGCTGCCGGAGGCCTCGTGTGCTCACTAGGCCTCAGCAAGCCCAAATCCGCGCAGCCCCCGGCAGCCGGAGCCCGGCGTGTGTGCTGCCCCTCCCGGGGCTGAGCTCTGCACGACTCCTGTGGAAGTGCTCCAGCCAGTGAAGTACCCTGCGCGAAGACTGCTCGCCCCGGGGTCCCCGCCTGGACACGGATGCTGGCTCTGTGCGTCGGCTTCAGTGGCTGTTTTTGATAGCTGGACCACCAGATACCTAGTGCAACACGTATCTTTTGTCCAAAGTGGTGCTGAAAAGTAATTAAACTCAAAAACTTTGTGCACATTATGAAATACGATGTTGCAATTGAAAACAGTGCAGTCTTATTATTTAAAAAAAAAAAACAAAAAAAACCTAAAAAAACTTTTAAACGACATTATAAATTTATGAAACAAGCAGCACTGAATTATAAATGGAGGCCTTGGTTTATATTTCTCAGGTGAACTTAGGAAAGGTGGTTGTGACGAAGTTTGCTGGCTGCAAGTTGCAGAGGGAAGTTTGATGAGCATCATGTGCTGTGTAAGGCCTACTGCTCAGTCTTACTTGCTATAATAGCAAATTCCAGTAGTGGCAAACTTCATGCTTAAATTCCTCTGTACTTCACAATATGTTAATTATCTTGTAAATATTAGTGAGGTGATAAGGTATACAGGACAACGTTATTTATTTCACCTGGCATTCTTGGGTGATTTTTTTTTTAACACAAGCAGTATAAAATTTCTGGCTTTACTGTCTCTAGAAATAGTGGATATGAAGTTTTGTTTAGTTTTAGGCCTTGGATGTGTGTTTTCAAAGCAGAATAGAAGATAGTATGATTGAGGTAAAGCAAAATGTGATATGGAGTGTACTTGTAGTACTGCCCCAATGAGTATACTACTAATTAAATTTAATACATTCTATAGTCCTGAAAAGTTCAAGAGTGTTCATGTTTGATGGTAAAATTGGAGTCTTGCCTCTCATTAACAGAGTAGGCAGTGACATAACACTTGAGTGTTTGCCATCCTATAGGGATAGGATAAATATTGTGTAGTGGTTTCATTAATACCTTACAGGTGAAAGGGAAAGCAAGTCCTGAGACTTCCTTAGTTCTCATTACAGATTATAAAGACCTTTTTCAGAAGAGTAGTGTTTGAAATAATTGTTAACCTATGTCAGTCATGCAAAACAAATGAAAAGGGATTTTGCCCTACCTACTTAAGAGAATCCATGCTTTAGTGTACATGGCTCAGCTGTGAAGCTGAATTGCCTGTAGAGAAGAGATACTGACAAGCCCATTTGATGTGCAACTTTCAGTATTTGTATTTACAATATCTCTGTTTGCAGTTTGTATTTATATTGGTGACCCGTTTCGGGAAAAACTAGTAAGAAATTAATGAAAGTCTTGTGATGCTTTTGCTTTAGATTCAGTTTTATCTTCCGTATATTTAGAGAATATACATTTGGAAACCACACAGGACATAACTTGGGCTTGCTGTCAGAAAAGGTAAAAAGTGATTTTCCAAGTTTGTCAATACAATAAAACCTTGATTAATGCTGTTTCTAAAACGTATATTAAATTGTCAAAATTAAGGTAATGGATTCTAAAGAATGACTGAGAACACATTGCCTTGTCTTTAGGACTTTTTTTTCCCCCCAACTGTTTTCTTTCATAGACATGATAAAGTTTGCATGATGTACCTGTGGAATATTATAGTACACAGGCTTCTAAAATGTTTCACTGCTAAAGCAAGTGTAAAATATATAAGTATTTACAGATAATATTCCTTCTGCTGTTGTTATACTGCATTCCCTGGATGATTACATAGAAAAGCCAGGCTTGATGTTCTAAAGTAATTTTATCCTCTTTGATTTAGAAGATACAAATACGGAAGACTAGTGCTGTGAGACAGCCATATGTTTGTAAATTACCAGGTGTATTTGAGCACAGTTAGAAATTTCTTTGTTACTGGTTTATCAGTAACATATTCATCATGTCCATCATATTCAGTAATATTCACATCTGTAAATGAGAGCAGTTGAAAATGCCATATTTGAAAGCTTCTTGGAAAATTGTGTTTGTGTTAGTTGTGGTTTTTTACTATTTTTTCTCATGCTCTTTTCTAGACTGTTCTGATGGTACGTGTATTTGTTACTGCTTAGATGGTTCAGGTCTGTCAATATAATTATAGCCTTGTGTAAAGCCATGGAAAAAAACTCACATCAGCTTCAAGCTCGGGACTCAGTTTTCAGTTTTGCCCACTTTATTTATCTGAATAATCCCACTGATGTTAGAGAATCTCACACTTTGAAGGGTAATAGTGACCTAGCTTCTGTTTTAGGAATGTTGTGGAAGCTCAGAGGTTTTTAATGTTTTGAACTGTTGACCAGAGGTTTTTCTCTCCAAACACTCACTGTTCTGTGCTGATTTGTTTTGAAGGCTGGTGGCCCAAAAGAGAGGGCACTTTAAGATCTATAATTCATATAGACAGAGAGACATACAGGCAAGAATGTGAGAGTTGTAGCAACATTTTCACTCACTAAATATATAGATGTTATTTCTTTGTTTATGACTCCCTCAAGCTACAGCAAACTAAGAACTTGCTGGTCATGACAGTTCTTCTGGAACTGGCTTATTGTAAGAAGGGAAATAGCCCAAAGTATCAATTTTACCCAGCTACTACTTGATGAAAATATTAAAAGACAACTATGGACTGAAGAGGATGAAGCAGATGAAAAGGGGAGAAAGGGTTAGAGAAATGCATACTTTTTTTTGAAGTTCCCTTGAAACTCTTTCAAGTTTTTGGAATACTGAGTTATTGTAAGGTATTGCTTTGTGGTTTTTTTCCTGATAATCAATTGGGGCTTGGGGTAGGACAGGAATTTGAAAGAGAAAATTTTTCTTTTTTTTCCATCATTCAATACATTTTAAGTAGGCCTCATATTTTTTATATTCCTTAGTAGAGGAGTGAAATGGGAGATAGGAATCTCAGTAACCTGAATTTTTCAGCAGTTGGGTGATGCTTGGTTTTCTTACCCTATATTCAGGGCCTCTTATATCATGGTTTCTACATAATAAGTAGTCCAATGCACAGTGCTGATCACCACTGATTCAAAACAGATTTTTTTTTTATAGCTTGCCTAAAATGAGTTCTACGTCAGAAATTCTAAAGCTGTGAGTGATCTTCATTTAAATCTTTATCTGGATTCCTGTCCCATTCCTGTCAATGGCAGGGAATGAGATGCTATGAAAATCAAAGTTTCCTTTCTGTTCTTACTTCACTTTCCACTGAGGACTAAAATCTTTTAAAAATACATTTGTACATTTAAAATAGTTCGTAGTATACTTCTGCTAAAATGTTTTGAGAGTACTTGCTAACTGTATAACTATGAAAGTGCTTGAGAAGCATCGGATGTGCAGAAAACCAGAGGACTTTACAAGTCAAGAGATTGTGAAAGAGTTTGCTTTGTAAGTAGGGAATGCAGTTTCCATTGCTGCTTTCATCTTTTGGGGAGGTGAAAACACTACAACTCTTAGCATGGGATTCTGTAACTTGTGCTAGATTTGTCTGAATTAGAAAATTTACTAGGTTTCAGAAATTAAATGTCATTCGCCCTTTTTCCTTAGAAAAGAAGGGCAATTTATTCCTTACTTTCTCACTGGAACTTACTTTGTCTTGTCTTGTGAACAGCAGAGACTCTGAGGACTGAAGATACTGAAGTTGAAGTTATTTGAGGAGGGTGACTTTCATCCTGTCTCTTTCCTGGATGCTGCTCTAGCTCAGGGGTGCATTGTAAAAGACTTTCAGTCACAACAGAATTAGGAGTCGTATAAATATGACACCGGGCTCATTAAAGGTAGCAAATAAGAGGCAAGCAGAAATGGAGTAACATGGTGAGAGGCATTAGCAGAGACTTGAAAATACGTTTGGATTGATTCTTTCTGGCATTTAAGAAAGCTGTACTGTGACAGATGAGTAAAATAATAAGTGTTAGTTATTACAGTTTGAAAGGGATTGATCTTAATTCTGTTTTAAGTGCTAACATCAGCATTGGGGATTTAAGGTACCACTACAGCAACTACCTGATAAGGCCATTCTTTAGGCTGCTGCTTGCTAAGAGTGAATTTAGTGGCAAACCATCACTGGTTGCTCACATCATTTTTCATTCCCTTTCTATCTTCCCTTCCCTTGTTTGCTAGTAACTGAGGGGTGAGTCTTTTATGTTTTTGATGGTGTGAAGCTGCTAAATGATTGTTTCAACATACTTTGTGGCATTCAAGCTTTAATAAGCAATGGTCAACTTGCTCTTTTGAAAAATTAGTAGAGAATCCTTTGATGGCACTCCAAGGTGTACAGCTTGCAATAATCCTATAGTGAGATAGGACAACAATTTTTCCCCCCAGATATCTTTTTCTTCACTGTTTCATCCTGTAGTATCATTTGCTGGTTTTTATCCCAATTCCACATAATTTATTCCTGCCTCCTTGTTTGCTCAGGAATGTGCATGCTCCCTGTGAAACTGTCTAGTATCTCATTCTGATATCAGTGACAGGTTGAGGACTGCTTTTACTTAATTAATCTATATTTATTCAAAATAAAACCCATGATGCAAGTACTGAACATGCAATGAGAGACTAGCTGTGTCTGAAGTTCTGACATCTTCATTTGTTTATCCAGTGCAATGTAGAATTCTAATATTGCAGTGCTACTATAGCTGTGATAGCACAGACAGCGTTAAAAGACAAAGTGATTGTGTATGTGGGTTTTTTAATCAGTCTGTCATTTGCACGGGGCTGTGTGTTGTTGATTTTAGCATTAGTGAAAATGGCTACGGTAACTCCAAGATAACGCTTTTATTCTTTATTTCTCTGGGAGTGATAGAGCTGCACTGTGTCTTTCATCTCGGAGCATGTGAAGTTGACAAGTCAGGAAATGCTGCAGAGTATTTGCTTATGTGTGCAAAGTATGTACTGCTGGTTGCAGCCAAGAACTGTGACCTGGTATGTGAAGTGGGACAAGTGCTACAGGCTGTGGTTTATCCAGACCTATGTCTGTAGTACTTGCCTGCTAGAGCTATTTTGATTAAAACCTATCTTGGCTTACAAAATAGTGTTAGNTGTCCTTCAAACCAGGACAAATAGTTGTCATGCACAGTGTAAGACTTAATGAGAAGTTGTACACGTGAAGGAAAACAGCAGGAGTCAATATATAGATCAAATATGAAAAATTATAAATAACTTTAGAGGTCTGTACAGATTGCGTTAGGAGTTATTGATTTTTTTCCATTTAAATAACCAGTCTTCAACTGTTTGGTTAAAATTCTGTGCTTTGCACATAATACTAAAGTTATTCTAATAAGAGGATTTTTCTACTTCCACTTACTAATGTTTGTAGCATCAAGAGATAAGTTGGATTTTGTGAAAAGGGTTTTGTTTTTGTTTCTTGCTACCTTTTTCTTTTTAGTCTAAAGAAGTATTAGAGGTTTTTGTAATTTACAATTTATACATCACACAGATGACTGAAAACTGGACTACTACTCCTGGAAGTAATGGAAAAGATTTAAAATGGACAAACATATTTACATACAGTAATATTTCCATGGTGATACACTTTCAGAAAGGCATGAATAGAAATGATGGTAAGATTCCACAACTGTTATGCTGTGGTGTTCAAGTTTTTATGAATTTAAGCAACCTGGAAGTAGAAAAGTACTCCAGGGGAATAATGCAGCCTATCGAGTCCAGTCTGGCATGGTTCTACTTAATGTCCTTCTGCCACCAAAACGGATCCCAGGAGATGATTTGGCTAAAATGAACCCCCTTTTTTAAAGGGTTGTTTTCCAGCAGAATCAGTGTATTGTGTTGCTGACTGGGTACTGTAATGCTAGTGTGAGCCTGGAGGCAAGTCCAGAGCTGGGAGCAAAAGGGGAGAATGGTGTTGTAGAAATCAAGATGAAGATCAATCCTAGTTGCCATGTAACTGTTGTCTTAGGTGTCCTTTTCTTTTGTTGAGTGTCTCCATTGTTTTCTTGTGCATGTCTTTGTGTTAATCTTTGCTGGGTGAGCCAGTAGTAAAACTGTCACAGATGTCCTGAGCCTAAATATGTTTTCTGTCACCAAGAAATCTTTATGATGTTGCAGAATTTTTTCCTGACCTTTTAAATGTTTGCTGCTGTGACGCTTGTGCGCAAGAGAAATTTTGTCATTGCATGGTTGCAGAATTAGTAGCTGTTTTTTGGGAATGTGCTGCTGTTGACAATATGCTTATGAATAGCTAATTTTTACTGTTCATGAAAGTAGGTAAGAAATTCTTTGACTTTGATGTATTTTGTTCCTAATTATTCATAAAATGTGTTTTATGCTCTGGTGCAAAGTGTCTCACCAGAATGATGATATAATTCAAGATTTTTAATGTCTGATTGTGTGAAGCAAACTGGAACCATTTGTCTTCATGTATTTGAGGTTGTCGTCTGTATGGACATCTTGACTTGTCCTTCATTTGGAAGGAGCAACTAGTGGCTGAAAAGGGGAGTTATAATACAGTAGTCATGGTTTTTTCCTTTTGTGTTTCTTGAGTAATTTGAAGGTATTTGCATTGTGGATGTAGGGTTTGGGTCTTTTAAATAGCACATATTGGATACTGATGAATACTATTGCTCTTCCCAGTGACTTTTTCTGTGTGAAAACATTAATGATGGTCAAGTTCCTACCTGATGAAGTCAATCTCTGACTCTTGTTTCTGAAAGAGTTTCCTGGGGGAGAGATTCCTTTCCCCCTTTGTTTAAGCTTACGTTTTTAAAAGCTAATTTGCTTTTGGAACTTTTTTGTTGGTTAAGACTTGCAGGCTAAGGGCAGTCTGTCAATTTATTCTGTCGACTGAAACAATCATTTGCATCTTGTATTTGCATCTGAACAAGATCAGATGCTGTCCTTTGAACGATACTGTTTGTACTTGAAGAAAGGCAACTTTATCTCATCAACTCTGAATACATATTGTATTCAAAGTAATTGTGTGGGTATGTAAAGACATATTATCTTGGGACAGTAAACTTGAACTGCTGTATACTCTTGCTGTGTGCGATACAATGTTTCAAGTTTTGATAAGTCTGTGGTATTTCTCTCAATTCATGAAATACAACTTCAATCTTTATTTGAAAAACAAAACGAACAACCTACTGGAATGCCTTCCATAATATGTTGATTGATCTGGTAATCATGCTTTCAGTGTCTAGAAATACCAGTATTTTTTTACTTTTGGTATAAGGGGAAGGATCCAGAAGAATCTGTGTTTAACTAAACTCTGTGAGGACACTTTTAGCAGCTTTCTCCTGCTGTTAATGAAGGAATGGTACTTTACACACCTACTGTTTCTTTCTAAAGTACTTTCAAGTGCTAAGCTTATTTTAAGGGTTAGAGATCTGACCAGTGAAGAATTCTTACTCTGATTCGGTGCCTGGCCCTTCGCTCATAAGAGCTTACCTCCCTGATGTAGCTGGGAATGTCTGCCTGGGAATGGGGCTGTTCTTAATCATATGGCAGATGAACTTTTGATAGTCTGCAAATTGTGTACAAGCACATAGTGCCATATGGCAGAAAATATGCCCAATGCATGATGAATGTCACCTGCCTTTTAGCTAAGTGGCAGGCGTATGTCTTAGTAGCTTCTTGTCAAGATGGGTTTGACCAAAGCACAGGTGTCCCCTGTCGTGTAGCTGCATGGCAGTGTTTTTATTGGGATCACACTGTGGAGGAACAATTCTGGTCTCTTCTGCACTCTCTAAAACACTTGTGGGCAGGGTATTTGCTGTGTCATTCTCTTAATGCTTCCAGAAGAGGAGATATGACCCACTTTGGCTAAAAAAGTGGGCATTTTGACATTGCTTGCTGTCTGTGATGGACTACAGAAAATTGTCAGGCATCCCCCTATTCCCAATACCTATAGAAAGTATGTTCAGTGTAGTCACATGTTACAGAAAAGAAAAATCAGGTCTTTTTCAGTTCATTCTGTTAATGCTGTCTTAACGTGTCCTCATCTTGTACAGTATTTTGTGATAAATTCTAAATTATGACCTTACAAATGTTATCTGTGATTATTTTTTTCTAAGGTTTATTTTAGTTACATTCCCAGTAATGGACACTCTATTGTGTGCAGGATCTGACATAAATGGTATTTCGGGTCTTTTGTTGCTTGAGACTTTCAGTGTGAAGTGCAAAGTCTTGCATGTAACCCCCCCACTTTTAGTTTGGATGGGATTGTACAGTGGAAATGAGTTCTAGTTTGGAACACTAAGGACTTCTCTCAGAAATATTTACAAAATAAGTTATGGTATGAGTTTAAGGTACAAAACTATTTAGTGTTACATTCCAGAGTGAACAGTGACAAACTGACAGAACTGGCATTGGAATGTCCATAGGGTTGGAGTAAAATTAAGAAAATGAGATAGTCCTCAGATGATGTGATCTCTGAGGGGTCTGACTTGAATTTCACCAATTTCACCCTTCTGAAATAAGTTACAGTGTTTGCTTTAATTTATGGATTAATTAATTAATTGGTTTGAAATTTAGGCATGTGGAGAATCCTCAGAAATCAACATCTCTTCTTCTGTGCTTTCATGTTTTAATGTTGCAGGTCAGTAGGGGTTTTTTCATATTTCCCACATTCTTTTGCAGTTTGCAGCTATGTTTTATGCAGAAGTGGCAGGCTGAGGTGGTCCTTTAGTGGCCTACAGCATGAGGAAGGATCATTTGGCATGGAAGTATAAAATATTTAAAATATATTTTGCGTAAGCACTGAGGCATACATGAGAGCAATGGGCATACATAAGAGAATGCAATTCAAGGCATCAATCCGACAAGGAATTGAGACGTGACCGCTTTCTGTCGTGTTGTGAGTATTGCAATGTTTGAAATGAACTGCTAACACATTTATGGTCATTCTAGTGAGTAGTAGAATGCTATGGATGTGAATAATCATCTGAAGTCTCTACAGGGCATTCCTGAAATAGTGCTCAAATGACTAGACATATTATGGGATGCAGGAAAGTATACAAATACCATAAGCCTTTTAGTCAGGCTGGCCTGGTCAGTGGTTTACTACTGCAGCAAGTAAGGCTGAATATGCAGGGTTACTTAGTACACAGTAAACAGATGTTACGTTCAAGTTTCTGAACTCTGCATATTATTTTCTGGTTTTTGAGGTTTTTGTCTCTGTTATTGATAATCCCTAGGCTCTCATTTTATGTCTACTCTTGGAGAGAAAGGTAGTTGAACTGAAGTTTGAGGTTTGCAAAGAGGTTGTTGGTTAAGCAGCTGTTAGTTAAATTAATTATGCTATGGTCTAGAAGGTGAATGCATTGCTGATAGTAAAAGAAATTATTACAGTGTACAGATTTTTGGTTTTGGTTCTTGTTTGCTTATGTGGTTGTTGTTCTGGCTCACTTGCTAGCGTGACTTAAAATGATGTAAAATGAGCCACAGGCTTCTGTGCTGTAGAAGGTTGCTGATTTGTATTCAGGACCGGGCTGGCCTGTTGGCTCATACATGAAAGACATCAAAACTCTATTTTTCCAGGCAAGATTTTGGCAGGAAAATGAGCTTTGAGGACAAATGTAAAACAGTTAGGGATTTTTAAAGCAAAACCCTTAGAACCTCCTAGATTTGATATTTTGTGGGGTTTTTTGGGGTTTTTTGTTGTTTTGTTTTGTTTTTTTTTTTTTTGT
>VZTR01020074.1:48215-64864 GCA_013400775.1 Chaetops frenatus | reverse complement strand
AAAAAAAAAAAAAAATAGCAGCAGTTCTATTATGCAAATATTTTCCTTCGTCGTCTGTAAATATCCGGGTATACGTAGGAGATGTGGTCTTTTCCTGTTCGAAATGAACTTTTGGTCGGGGAAAGCCAATCATCTTCCCCAGGGATGCGGTGGCGCCAGCCGCGGCGGGATGTTTCAGCACCATGGAGAGGTCCGGCGGGACGCGGCGCGGGCAGCCGCTGGGGTGGCTCCGGGTCCGGGATACCGGGCACATGCTGCCCTTACAGCTCTTGGGGGTTTGGGTGGGTTTGCTTTCGTTTCCTAAGTCGGATTCCTGCAAATGGAAGCGAAGCATTTGATGAAACGCAGGATGTAGAACTGCAGGTGATGGTGCACGTGGGGAACCTCCCTGCAAGGTGCGGCAGCGTGGACCGCTGTGGGTTAAACCTCTTGGCATCGACGCCGAGGATTTGCCACGGCAAAACTCATTAGTGTTCACAGGAGGGCAAGACCCGCTGGCATTCTGGAGTTAATCTTAAGATTTACGCGTTCCGCAGGAAACTGGTTTGTGAACAGAATTATACTAAGTGGTCTGCTTCTCTAGTTTGAAACTAGTTATAAACTGGCATGTCCTTTTCTCTTGCAGACTTTCTACCAAGGAGAGAATTCTGATTTGCCAAGAAAGTGCCTTGAAATCTTCAAAAATGGAGAAGACATCTTTTATCTTTTTGATTTACAACGTTTTGTTACTAGATGCATTTTATTTTCATATATTTGTCCAACATTCCATATTTGTGTGAAACATTATTTTATTTTGTAAATTTGTTGCCTATAGTTCAGACAAGCCAATTATTTAAATACATTGTATATAAAGAATACTAATGATATACTGATTAAATGTTATAACCATATGCAGGGAGTTGATAAAATTTTGCTGTTTCTCTTGTTCCATTGTATTTACATTGTTCTGCTCAGGCTCTTACTCTCATTATTTGCACTAACTTGAAATGCAGAAGTCTGTGTAACTGAAATCTGAATAAGCTGTAAGTGGGGAAGTTTTACTTGCCATGGAAGATATTTTATATTATGAAGCTTTGTTAATATATACATATATATTATTGCGCATCAGAAAAAATTTGCTCAGAAATGCACCTTGCTTTCAGGAACATTTGTATGACTATTCTGGATTTTCATCAGTTACATTTGTACTGGCACTTATGGAAAGAGTTGCAAATAATGTAAATATAAAGACTGGAAAACTGCAATGCAGTTTTGGTGGAATAAAGAACATAAAAATAAACTATTTTACAGGAGGACTTATTTAAGCATATTAAGAGGTTGCTTGTTTGGTATATATATTTAATCTATTGGTGAACTTGAAATAATCTTCCACTGAGAACTTCAGACTTGTGGGTTTAGTATTTTTCAGCATTTCATTTTCATGTGGTAAATTTTATTCAGCCATTTATTCTTCAGCTGAATAAGGTGGAAACAAAAATGCATCATGTAACTAGTGTGAACAACAGAAAACATCTGCTAGTATGCAAAGAGCATAATAAAATAGTCTAATGGGAGAAAAAGTGCTTTAAAGAATAATACCACAAATCCAAGGAGTTTAGTGAATGAATTTGGATGGTGACACATCAATCTAAAATATTTGGGAAGAATCCACGTCACGACTGCTACATGTTTTTAATTTAAAATCAGATTTTGTTGGTCACATTTGCTATCCATTTGTCTCAGTTCTTTTATTCCTAGCTCATATGATTGCCTTACAAAGAACCTAGTATGAAGTGAGGGTTTTACGGTCGGGCCCAGAGTATTTGGAAACACACAGTGATTACTAGGTTCAAATCACACACACTTCTTGAGATTAACTGACCATTCAAGAAAGCCCCTTCAGATTAAATATTAACTCTACCCTTTCCCTCACTGTGGGCTTCATGAACCCCTTAGCTTTGATGCCCAGCACTTTTCCCTCTACAGAATAGCAAGAAAAATTTGCCCTGGGATTCCTCATCAAATAACAAAGAGCTGCCTTATTATCCACAGGAGTTTTCTTCCTTCTTTCGATATGTTCAGTGTGTTTCAGCACCAAAGCTGTGCAGTGTGCTCTGATGCTGTAAGCAGTCCGACCCACAACTTTTAGAAGTAGTTACTCCATCCAGAAGGTCCCAGCTAGAAGGTTGTCCTGTGCTGTTTGTATTTGTGACTAGCTGGATTGATTTTCAAACTTTCTGCAATCAAGTTCTTCTGGTAAGAGCAAAGTTTTCAAATCTCCTTCTAATCCATGTTGAAAGCAATATTCATGCTAAAAATCCTAGTGGTTTGAATGATGGGAATAATATCTTTGTTTCTCAGTGAGTAACAGACTTCATAGAAAGATTGTTGGCCAAAACACTTGACGAGAAAGGATGAGGCTTAGAACAGGCAATCAGGCTCCAGGAAAAGCATTTGTCTTTAGAGCTGCTTTTATATTTCCATTCTGATTTGCTAGCTTCTAAGTTTAAAAAAAAAAAAAGTTTCTCCTTTCCTCAAGGGACTGAAAAGAACTCAAGAATTTGGGGTTTTTTTTCAGAAAATTAGTTTTGTGACAGCTACATTCCAATAAGAAAACCTAATTTGAGTTGTTTAATAAAATTTTTGGGCTCAAATCGAATGTGATATATCAAGAGCTTAATCTTCAAAAAAATAATTCAATCTTCTTTTTATTGAGTAGAAAAGTGATCAAGTCCCTATCTTAGAGAAGATCCACAGATGTTACAAAGATGCAAAGCAGAGATTAGTATCACAAGTTAAAATATTTATGAGGGAAAAAAATTTCATGAAATGACTGAAAGGATAAAACCCCATAGTTCTTCTTTCCCAGAAGTCAAATGACTTAGATTTATTTTTTTTTTCCAGAAACAAATTATTTGAGACATTTGTGGCATGGATCCTTCATTTCTCTTTGGCCCCTTTCTGATGCTCAATGTGCTCTGAATAGCTGGAAATAAAATCAACTTTTCTGTACCATCCCTCTACACATTTATCTGTCACTAGTCTTCATCATATCTTTTAGATGCAAGGATACTGAATTTATTAGCATAAAAATCACAAAGTAGCATAACACAGTCACTTTCCTGTTTAACCTGAAACATAAGCTGTAGTCCTTCTAAGAGCTGTTAATGGTACTGCATTATAGGAATCAAGTTTAGAGGATGGTTTTTGGAAACACAGTAAAGAACCAAATGCCATAGAAGCTGAGAGGAGATGATATACTCAAGTAAGCTGCAGTTTTGTCACGTTTTCACAATTGTTTTCTCTTCTGGATTTTCTTTCATTTTTTCTCATGCAATTGAATCAAAAAATATTTTGGCTTCAGAAATACTTCTGAATATGGCTTTTCTCATTACCATGTTGTCCTAGTGTGCTCAAATTTTATGTCTAATTTCTGTCCTGGTGGACAATATTGCATAGGGACTGAGCCAGCAGCTACAGTAGTGCCTCATCCCAGTTATTCACTCTGCTTAACTGTTCACCTTTTCCAAACAACTTCGTTGCTCCAGACTTCACAATTACTAAGGAAAACCACTGTCAGCAAATACTATTGTTGGTCTGGTATATTGCAGAGAGAAGGCCAACAGCATAAGGCAGGCCAACAGCAATTTAACCTGGATCTGTGTAAATGGAGACTACAACCCAAAGTTCAATTTTCTGTCTTTATTCCTGAGACCGTCTTAATTTTTTATCACAACACTCTAAAAATTCTCCTAGTCTGTGCTTTGGGTGCTATTCATATGTAGGACAGAGACCCCTTTCTCATCTCAGAGAGGTTAAAGCCACAGAGTGAAACGGTATGAGGAAAGTGTACATGAAAACAATGAACTTTTGATGATTGGTGAGGTGGAAAATGGCTCCATTGTCAGCTGTCTAAATGCATTACTTAGGGATTTGACAGCAGAGAGCAAGACAGCCAAGCAGAGTTTTATAAGGAACTCTTCCTCTGATGAGGACTCTGATTGTACAGGGGCTTTTCTAAAAAAATTAAAAGGAACCAATGCTACACATAGGAACCCAACATTTCCCACATAGGAAATAAGTGATGATATTAACACCTTGCAAGTGTCAGAAACTGAAATTTTAACATGGAATGAGACACTGGTTTTAAAAAAAAGAAAATTATACCACAGAAGACACTAAAAATGAGAATAAGCAAAAATGTGGAAAAGATTAGCTGTCAAAATCACCTTGGACACAGGCACTGGTCACCTGTTGTCAAGACCAGCAACAGTGTTGGTAGAGTAACTGTGATATAAAACAACAAAATGAATATATGTCCAGATCATATATAAAAGGTTTTATTAATGGTTATGTTGGTTTTCAGCTGCAGGAGGAAATGGGTGAAGTTGAGACAGATGAGATAGATGAATACTGTGGACATAGGAGATGTAGAAATCCTATTTCAACCTGGCCAAAGAAACCAGCACCCTCACAGACATTCCTTTCATCCCACCTGACCCTCTGAGTCCACCATGGGATCTCTAATTTACCTGGGTCAGAAGCTTGCACCGGTCAGGAGAAATAGAGATGCTTCTTATAGACCTGTCAGAACTACCCAGCACAAGGTGGTTTGACATGAGAGACTCTGAGCTGTGACAACTGGTCAGTGCAGAGCAGCAGGAGAAATGGCTGCCACGCTGGGAAAGAAAGTATCTGCCTGAAATATGTCCCACTGCTCTTACCATCCCATTATCAGGGGCTCCCTGCACTGGACCTGAGCTGGGAAAGATTGCTATGGAGGAGCAAAGAAGATGTACAAGTAAAAGGAGTGAGGGAAGGAAGCACTTAATACTCTGGACCATGGGTTTGAATTCCCTACGCTAATATTTGTTTCTGATCTGCATTTACTTTCTGTCCTCCTCCATTAACCACATAATAGCTAAATTTAACACCTAGTCTTACCTCCTCCCTGTCTCCATGAATATGAAAATCTTGTCCTCTGCTCACAGACAGGTATATAAAAAAAAATCAGATATAAACTGTTAACACTAAAAGTCCACCAGAGAAAGAACAGGGTACAAATAATTTGTGAAGCTTTCATGTAGCTTCACTGTAAGATGATAGTTCTTAAATATTTACAGAAATATTTATACTATTTGATAGCATGCCTTTTGCTTTTGGATCCAAGTATGTATATTTTTTTTCAACCCATGTAGAGTGTTATTAATGTAATTACACTGCACAATGTAATGAGTGTAATTACTTTAGCTTTGGTGCTCATTTGTCCCTATCACTCCTGTAATTCTATGGAAGGGCAGTAATTCTGCCCCTTGCATTAGTAGTTGATTTATTTGCTTACTTCCAGTATCAGAAATTTTTTTGCCCTCCTATTAAAGGTATTTCTTCTAAAAAGAATAGTCCTGTCATTACTGTCTATTTTTATACTGAATATGGTAATTTTTTGCATTTTATATATGAAGCATCAAGTTCAAGAAATAGTTACTAGCTCATTTACTACAAACAAAACTAGTATTTTTATTTGAAATATTCACTGGTGGTCATGCACTCTTACTTATGAAGCACATTTTGCAGTAGTCTTCTGTTCTCTGCAATATTGACTCTATTTAATGCCATTTCCCTCCTTTCAAACTCATTGTCTAAATAGTATATATATTAAATATTTCCAACTTGTGTAATTGATATTTCTTTTCTAATAAAATTCACTTTAGTTAGAACTAAACAATGAATTTATGCTTTCATAGAAATATTTCATTTCCATATCTCAGAAAATGTTAGCTTGAAGCCTATCATTGTATCTGTGCATAAAATGTAATAAGACTTTGCTCATATGCATTGGGTCATGATTATCCAGGTGAAATCTATTGTTTTCATTGCTTTCCTGTCACTTAGTATCTTAAGGTCTGGTAGCAATCTTTTACAGGTCAGCTTTTCTCTTTGGTACCCAAACTGACTTCTTGTCATCCACAAAAGTACCTTAAATTGGTCAGTTTTTGATTGTGCTTAGTTAGAGAGGGGTATATTTTGCATTTGGTCATGAGGGCTGAGAAAGAAAACAAATTGCAGCCTTTCCTTTCTGTTCCATTTTGAACCCTTCTTCTCCCAATAAATGTGCCCCTGCCCTAGGATGTTCTCCCTGCTTTAACTACGAGATGTGAGGAGCTACATAGCTCATACATTTCTGCATGCCACTTTGAGTGCTAAGGTAGTGCTACGTGGAAATACTGCTTAAAGTTTTTGTGTCTCTAAACTTCTGCGAACTTGAGCTATTTAGTTCCCTTAATAGGAATGATTTCTCCTCACATGATCTGCACATCCTTACTGCCTTTTCCATACAGTGTCAATCACTAACTCCTTGGTGTAATTCGCTGTCTGAAAAGTCTGTATTAAGATATACTCTATAGGAGTTGACTATGGACAAAATTCAGGATGGTGTTTCAAAAGTATAGGACCCTGAATAATTTCACTGTCAGATTCTGAAACAGTCTTATAATGGCATTTTTGAACATTTTTTATTAGGGGACCCAATTATGTTTATTAAATTATGTTAATTAAGAGATAATAAGATGCCTTCATCTAATAGGTTAATTCTGCATCCTAAGAGGTCTCTCCCATTCCTATACCCCAAATAAGTAATAAATAACACTGATGACATCAGAGAATGAAGTTTGCAAGACAGGGGAAAAGGGTCCTGAATTTTACCTACTCTTGAAGAGTTCCTTCATCTTTTCCATACCCAGAGAATAACTTGTACCTCTCTTACATGCATGGTGGAGCTGTCAGGGCACATTAACCAGGCTCATGGTTTATCTGCAGGTGATAACCAGAGACAAATAATAAAAAGGCAGTTTCTCGACACTAGAGGTTTGAACATGCCCAGTCACACACAGACCCAGGGTGCACAGCAGACTGACATAGCACATAAATCACCAGCTAACATTTTGTTCTCACTTGAACAACAGGAATGTGTTTTTAAGTCGTCCTGAGGCTGAATTGCTCTTGGTGAGAGTGGATTTTTTCAGTTTATGGAGTTATATTGCATTTTCCCAAATGAAATAAGTGTATCCATGATACTGCTTGAATTCTTGCAGTTAATCCATTCTAAGTCTCATGGCTGAAAGCTGACACCAAACTGAGTTTCAGAGTTTTGAGGAAACTGCCTTGTTGTCCACTGATATCCTCAGGCCAAGATGCATAGCAGTCCCTCAGGCCCAATGCAAATCTAATGGAGAGTGTCAGAGTCATTGTCACTGCTTTGCTTAAATAAGGCTTTGGATTGAAACTTTTTTTGGGTAATTTTTCATTCAGACTTAATGGCATCAATAATAGAGACAATTTGAGAAAATTTTCTTTCCAGTTTTAGTTTTCTTCCACATTGTATAATAACATGGAACACTGATCAGGTCACCCTGTATCTATTCATCAAAATACTAATTTTTGGAGAAGCAGCAGAAAACTTGGACACTTTGTACCACAATACAAAGCAGCATGTTTCAGGCATTCTTTTAGTTTATTAGACTAGAATCGAACTACAATCTTGTTAGACTTGAAATGATCCTGGAGACCCCACAGTATGGTGAAGAGTATGTGCTTTGAAAGAGAAGTAATCTTTGTTTTCATGTGTATAAATTATTATTGGAATGAAAAGAGATGAATTCCAGACTGGCTTATGTTTGAAAGGAAGGAGTGATTGTTAGAACTCCCAAAATTATATTATATGCCTTTAAATTTGTAAACAGACATGAAATAGATATCAAAGGAAAAACTCCTCTGAGTAAGTCAGGGAGAAGGAAAGAAACCTATAAAAAAGTGGTCATGAAAAGGACAATATCTCCTGGAAATGACTAAAGTACAAAATCTAAATAGAAGCCATTCTAGAGCTCTGGAGGAAGAAATATAGGGCAAATTACACTTAAAAAAAAAAAAAAGGGCATTTTAGGTGAATGAGTGACACAATGTATCATGAAGTATGCAAATAGAAAATTTAGAGTGTACTTATCTTTCCCCTAATTAAAAAAAAAAAAAAAAANAAAAAAAAAAAAAAAAAAAGGAAATAAAAAACCAAAACAAAGTGAAATGAGCAACATTCTAAGAGCTTTCACAGATATCCAAGGCAATGGTAAATTCCCACATGAGAACTGTCAGAAACCTCCTGTCTCAGTTGTAGGTTTAGTAACATTCTTCCTCTTTTGGTGAATAAAATACAGTCCTTTTGCTTTAATTTTACCTTTTCATCATAAAATAGTGAACCATGTTATTATTATCATTAGTAATGCCTGCGATGGGAGGACAGGGAAGAGCAGAGAAAAAGGTATATGATGTTTTCAGAGGACTCTCAGAGGACTAAGGAATGCATATTCCAAGGCTTCTTTCCAGTTGGTGCTCTGCCCAGAATAGAAAACCCTAAACCAGAACCACAGTATGTGAAGCTGCTTCAATAAATCTGGCTTAAACAAGTGTTTAAGTTTATTAAGACTTCATTGCCTAAAAGCTGCTTGGAATTATTGCTACAGCTGGGTTATAACATTCTCTCACTGGTCCAGTACTCTCTCCTCCATGGAAATCTCATAACTTATGTCTACTTCATCATGATGATTGCTAACTTGGAGCCAAAGGAGGCACATGTACCATAATATTTTTGTCAAGTGGAATTTTTATTTTTAAATTAACATAATGTCTAATAATAACTGGAAACATGATATTTGCAAAATATCTCAAAGAAGATGAAATCTAGTCAAAACTTCCACAAGAAGAAGCTGTCTGTACAGGAAATCTGTCATTCCCAAATAGAATTCCTCTCACTTGTTAACCTAACTACTGCAATGGTAAGAAAAAGACTTGGAGGTGACCTGGAGACTTGACTCACACTCTTTAAGGTTTAATACTCCTCTTCACTGATAAAAGTTATATTAATTTGTTTTATGTTTTGACATCTAATCATATGGAAGAGGGGAACTGTAGAATGGGGAGAAAATGTTGTGACTTGCCTGGGCATATCAAAACCAGTAACAGCACAGGTTTTAACTGAGATATTCTGATCCCACATCTTGGGAAGAGCATTCTGTTTTTAAGCTTCATGGTGTTTCTGTGGCTGTAGTGTTTGCTAAGGATCATATCCTCTCTACCTTTTTGCCATCTCCCAGAGCAAACTTGGGTATGTAAATAAGCAGAGAAGTGCAGTTTGTTTTAACAGGCTGAGAGTCTGGAGAAACAGATTAGAAGTGGGAGGAGAGCATGTCTATTCACTTCACTGCCTAGCAGTCTATGAGATCTTAACTGACAATAACTATATTAGGAGCCCAACGTGAAATAAAAACTCTGTTCAGATTTTTTTCCCCAAACTGTAGGCACATTTATCCATCTGAGTTTCATGTGCTTTAATGAGTGAATTCAATCAGCTGCTTTCTAAGGAGGTAGCATGAGCTCTTTTCTCATTTTAGTGAACTTTATCTGTTCCTCAATCTCACTCATATTTTGCTTTATATGATCTATATAATCTGTGTTTTGTCTTTGTAGACAGATTGCAAATAGCTGACAGGCTGATCTGAAATGAACTGCCAATGACAACTCTTTATTAATTGGGAGAGTTGTTGAGAAGGGACTCCACATTAACTAATGCTTTTAAAGTTTACTAAATATTTTTGATTTATGATTTGGAGCTATGAAGTTATTGCTGATAACAGTCATGTTAAATAATCACAAAAATATAATCATATGGATTATTTGACATTCAGACTGATTTATAAGACAGACTTGCTTTAATAGTGCATTAATATTAGCAGAAGTAAGGTTACACGTGTAGAAATATGGAATACAGACCATAAATACAGAATGAAGAATTACTTCCTGGAAACCCTGGGAAGAGTTCTAGGTTCATATTAGGCATGCTAAGAAGTTTTCTACTGAGAGAAAAAAGTGGTGCTACCTTTGTGACATGTTCCATCACAGTGTTTAAGTTATCTTTTTACCTCTATATCTGTAGTTTATCTGTATAGCTTCAAGATATGTAGATTTGTTGCATAAGTGGAGAGAGAGCAGGGACAGAATACAAATGTCTGCGAGCTGGAAAGTATACATTAGAATGACAGAATTAAAGGGCTCAGTCTGCCTAGTTGGTTTTTAAAGGCTACCAAGTAATGAATAGATTTCCATGTTTAATTACTTTCCCAAGAGTAAGGCACAAAGGGACTTCATAAATTTGTATGGAGAGGTACAATAAAGACTAAAAGCTGGAAGCTGGTGTTATGCAGATTTTAAATTGGAATGGCCCTAAATCACTAATGATCTGTGAAAAAAAAGTTAATCTGCAGAGGTATGCTTAATTCTCTGGAAGCATTAAGAAAGACTTAAAGATGGAGGGTTTTTTAAAAAAATGTACTTGGATAATTCATAAATTATTAGGCTTAGTAAGTAGCTAAACATATTAAGATGTGCTGGCCTGAAACACATCAAAATTTGGATAATCTAATGATCCTTCCTGGCCTTAAAGCCTATGCTTTTTACTCTGCCCGTTTTGTTCTAAATTAGACTTCAGGAGAGAGGCAATGGCTGTACTCTATAATTAGGAAGTCTTGTAAAACATTTTAGGCCATTTCCTACAAGAAAATGAAGGTTTTTTGATGATAGCATAGAGAGAAGCTTGATGTATCTGGAAATTCAGATGCGAAGGAATGTCTATCAGAAACTTTTTTATACTTCCAGGAAAAATTATAAAAACTATTTT
The DNA here is from genome assembly GCA_013400775.1 of Chaetops frenatus. NCBI lineage: Eukaryota > Metazoa > Chordata > Aves > Passeriformes > Picathartidae > Chaetops > Chaetops frenatus. Next base: position 54,162 of record VZTR01020074.1, on the reverse strand, counting down.
GAATAACAATTCTCCTCTATTCCTTAAACTATTAAAATCAGGTTTTTTTCTTGACAGCTTTTTTTTTATACAGAGAACAGACATGAGCATGCCAACTATCCCTGCTATATGACTGAGTTAAGATGTAATGAGACACCACATAGTTTTGGCTTTCCCTCTTAGTGGCTGTGTATGTGAAAGGAGATCAGATAGATAGAACAACTGTTTTGTGTAACTTAACTTTTCCGGAAATTGACAGAACACGGTGAATGTTTCTTTTTAATTTAAAAAGATTTAAAACACTTGCATGCTTTCCCAACAGTGCTGTAATGCTGTACTCACTGACTGTGAGTAGTTATGTGAGTCCAGGATAACTGCTGGACAGAGAAATGGAAAAGACAATGTCTCTCCAGAGTGATATAAACTGCAAACCACCCAGGAATTCTTGCTGTACTGTGGGATTAAATTATCTGAGGATGAAAACCAGGCTATGACTAAAAATTCCTATTCAATAATTTTGTAAAAAATAAATATGCCTGGTATTTAAAAAGTTTTCTTGTATTTGTTTTTTATTTGCTTGCCTTCTCCTGTTGTGATTTACCTAAAAAAAAGGAAACTTACAACAGTCTTTGGCGTGACTGATCTCTACAGAAGAGTATCAGCAGCAGCATTAAAATATTGCCAATGAATAGCAATGAAGATGGTATTTTGTGCACTGAATTTATATCAGTCACCATCACACTGGCAAATGTTTCTGATGTCTAGTACAAAAATAGAGAAATAAGGGAGTCCTGCTAGCACTATTTACTTTGGCTGTCATGGAATAGGCTATGCATCTTCTTCCATGCTGAAAAACCTCTACATAAAGGTCTGCTAATGTCTAGAACAGTTCCCACAGTCTTGGCTTGGGATGAAAGTAACATTCTCTCTGTGTCCTTCATGGCTTGCTTCCCATTTGGCCAAACCTGAGCCCCTGCATGCCAGAGATCTGCACCATATGTCCTTTGTATATCTGAATGATGACAAGGATCAGCTGATATAAAACATGAGGAAAGACATGAAGGCCATGTTTGCAAGAGGCTGGTGACTGCAGGGGGCAGATTTGCACTAATTCACACCAGTGGCCTGTGTCTTCAAAGAGTGCAGAGCTGCGGTTGTGTGCAGGAGAGAACATCACATTAGCATTACATTTATGCCATCTGGCACTCAGCAGCACTTGTCCATGCTGCTCAGACAGACCTGCTCTGAGGTAGTAACACATGTATTGTGACCCTTTGGTCTCATGGGTGATTATATAGATCCTCACTAAGGAAAATGTTTTACTCTGCAGCACAGATGTGATTTGAAAACTCATTACTGCAGTTAAACAAATTACTCCAGTGGTCTGGATCATCAGGGTTGACTGCATTATCTTATGAAGACAATGTCAGAACATTGCAAGAACAGGTAAACAGTCAGAAACAATAGCATAGGGTGGTTCTTAGCACACCATGAAACAACATTATGGGCAATATATGAATAGCTCCACACACCTTTTTTTGGTAAGGTGTGTGGAACTTATGCTTCTCTGCTGTACTTGTGTCCTGTTTTGTGCTACTATTAACCAGAACTCTCTGAGCACACCACACAGTGATACTCTCATGTAAGAATCACAACTGGTGTTTTCCTACCCACAGTTCATGTGATATAAATTCTTAACTTTCTCAGAAAAGATCAGTGAAATGCTAATGAACTGCTAGAAAGAGTAATGCAATACCCTAAATGAAGTTCTGGGTTTGCTCAATTATTATCCCCTATTTTCTTCTTTTTGGTGTGACTAGGCAATGCCAAATATTCTAATTGCTATTTCCGAATGAAATTCTGTTGTCAGGCACCACTTGTGTTTCAAAGTAGTTTGGATGTATCTGAAGAGTTCAGGTACCTTTCTGCTGTATTTTAGCAGAGATGGAAGGATTAGAGTCTACTTTAAAAATAGTAAGGAATTTTAGAAACTTAATATGTAAAATAAACAGAACTTTTCAGCCTGAGGGCATAAAATGTCATTCAAAACAACTGCAGTAAACATATATAAATACTGAACAAACCATCATGCATACAAGACAATTGTCTATCTTTAATTTTCTATCTCTCTGATGAATGTTTATCCATCAGTGATTTTCTTCATTTGTTGTCTTTGAAATACTGACTATTAAGAACAGTAAAAGAATACAGTTCAGCAGCTTTGATAGTGCTCTTTGCAGAATAAGCTCTGCTTGCTACTAAAAATAAAGTTAGGGATTGGAAAAGACAGCTAAAATTTCAACTGTGCCAGGTAAAAGGAGTATTGCTTGAAAACTTGGGAGATAATTGCCCTGAGTTTGCTTTTCTTTTTCTGTTTTTTTGTGTCTTTTTGGTTGCACTATCACAGAGATGATATGTGGGCACATATGCTGAAAAGACACACTTGCTTCACTATCAATGTGGATGCAACGAGTTTTTCCAAAAGGAGTGAATATAAAAATTTAAGTACATTCTTCTATGGAAAATCTTTCTTCTGCCCTTTTATTTCATTTTTTTTTCAGCTTTCCTGCTTTTCTTCTTATTCTGAATCCTTTCTTTAGGATATTCACTTTGTTTCTCCTCTCTTATGCAGATGTATATATCCCGACAAATGTATTGCAGAGGAAATATTATCACGTCAGAAGCAGAGTTGTGCTAAAACTGGCCCTAGAATTATTGACAGGAAGGTATAAAAGGCCAATGAGGTTTTTTCTGTTTGACATTTTTCAACCTCTTATTTTTCTTTCTTTACTGCTTTCTTCAGAAGATGTCTTGGAGCTACAATAGATGGTGAAGTTCTGTAAAAAGAAAATATTGTTAAATCCACTGAGTTATTCAGCTGCGTCCTAAATTTTTAACATTTATATGAGCATATTTTTTTCAACATGGCAAATGAGGTAAAATATAAAAACTAAAGGAAAATAATGATCCACCTTTATTTGTTTTTATTTTGTGAAGGTTTATATAGAATTATATCTCAATTAATGCAGTGGAAGCTTTACTGTTTGAATATTTAAATGTTAATTGAACAAATATTTAGGAAAAATATATTGTGGGAAACACTCCTGATATAAAAAAAATGCCTTAAAAGCCAATCCATCTGAATTAGATTCTGCTCTCAGAAAAATCTATTCTCATCAACAAAATCTTGCAGAGCTTATCTCTGTTTGCTGCACCTGGTCTGGGCAGTGGACTTGAGCTGAATACAAGCCTGTGATCTGAGGGTTATTCAAGTCTAGGTGATTAGAGCCTTAAGGGTAAATGTTATTAGTATATTTATGATTTAAAGACAGATGGTGCACAGCTGAGCCAAGGGACATTGGAAAAGCACAGTTGGCAAGCAATGTCTCACTTTACTTTGGTTAATAAGACATTCAAGACTGCATATGCTATGGCAGAGCTCTCTTTGATTACATAAAAAATGTAGAAGAAAGAGAACAAGCTTTTCCACCCATGGGTATTATTTCTCAGCTGTCTCCACAGAAGCCTGGAGATAGATGCCCTGCTCTCTTCCCTGGCCCAAGTTCTCTTCCTAACCCAGTCCCCTCAGTTCCTTTTCCCAATTTACATCAGAAATTGGAGCTAAAGAGTGATTGATTTTCATTCCCCTGCCTAAGAGCAGGGTGATGGGATCACAGGGCTTTCCTAAGATTTTCTGGCCATGTTTTCTTCCCTGCCTGAAGTGTAAACCTGTGAAGACATTCAGGGAACAATGGCCTGAAGAAGAAACTGCTGTTGGTACTCCACAATTTTGCATCACTCCTTGGAATAATTAGATTTTAGTCTGTAATATAGCTCATGCTTTGCTCAGAGTTCTAGTCACTGCTTTTGTTCTAGGCTTACAACCCTCATCTCTATGTTGCTCAGTAGTAGAAAAAACACTTAAAATATCTATATTTGTATCTTATGATGTTTATCCTTTTAAGCTCATGATAGCACTAAAATACAGGGAGCAGTAAGAGAGCCATGCTTTCTGTGGTTCAGTAGGAAATAGTTCTGTAAGATATTAATTCCTCAGTAATCTGTTTTATTTTCTAAGCCTCACCATGTAGGGTTATGCTACTGAGTCTGAGCAGCAGTGTATTTTCACTTGTAGGACACTGCTACTGCTCTTCTGCAGACTCCCTGTCATATTTCCCTTCTTAGACTGCTGATCAACTCAGTCATTTTCCTATTGCCAAGTTCAGTAGTTAAATCCCTGGAACCACATATGTGAGTAGATTTTGGCCAGTTTGATAAGATACTGGAATTGTATTTCCATCCATAAATATTTATATTTTATTAAGCTTACTGGCTAGAATAAAACAACCCATGCTCCAGGCATTTGACCGCAGGGATGAGAGAAATATGACAGTAGAGTAGCCATGGCAAAATGCCATTGGAAATTAAGGTATTGTACTATGTTTGAGTATATGGAAGGACACCAGTTGGTTAGAAGGTTGGTAGTCCTAAAGCTAAAGTCACAGAATAATGTATTTGTATCACCTGAGCACACCTATAGCTAGAGATTATTAAAATCAAATAAGAATTACTAGCTCAGTTGTGATTGTGAGAAAGACTCAAACAAAAGCAGTAATAAAGCTTCAGTTAAACTAATTACAAACTCATCTAAAGTTTCCTGACTTTAGTGTGTTTTCATGCCTGTGATTGGTGTAGCAAAATGTTCATGTACTTCCATGGATGTATAAAAAAGAAAGCAGCAGTGTTTAAAAAGAGCTTTCAGATGGATTATGTGATTTTTTTTTTTGTTTCCACTAAAGTGTAGAAGAATTCCTATGGATCTTGCTTTTCAAATGATACTTTACCAAACTTACAGTTGAAACTTTAAAGAAACTGGCAAGTTCCAACCATCTTTTCAATAATTATTTCAGAAATATTATTGATGTAATTGGATCAATCTCTTAAATATTGAGATATAGTGGTTTCTATAGTTGTATGCAGGCATGACTGTTCTTACAAACCTGACTGGAACTTCAGAAAATAGAATCCATATATATGAATTATCAAATGTCTGAATTCTTTGCAGTTCTTTTCATCCTTACAGGTTATTCAAAATAACAAATTGATAATGACAGTGTCCTGTTTTAGGACAAATCTGGAAGGAAACCTCCAAAGGGGTCCCTCTAGAAAAGCAGAATCTAAGGTTATTCAGCTGCTTCACAAGACTAGGGACAAGATGGACGAAGATCATTTTGTCCCTAAGCACTTACCTGGCACTCAAATCCTTTCCTTTGTCTGGGGAAAACTAAATTTCTCAAGGTGTGAAAGTTTGCAGCAGTAAATTCCTAGGGGTGCCTTTTCTTGGCACCTACAGCCCCTTTGACAGAACTGGTGAGCTCCATTAGCCTCGATAGCCAAGGGACTTGCAAACAGACTTATGTTTCACACAGGGAAGTGCTCTTGTCCTGCCCATCCTCCGATGGGCCACGCTTGCCCCTTGCAGTCCAGAAGTCATCCAGGCATTAACACAGCTCTGCTTAGGCAAGATGTTTTGGTTTGGGCACGAAGCCATGCTAAATTGGATCCATAACTTCCAGGCCCCAGCTGGCCTGTATCTGTGAGGTCAGAACACTGGCAGAGGAACTCTCAGATGTCTTTGGGAAATGTGTCAGGTAGATTTATGTTTCTCTGGACCCCACGGAGAAGAGAGGCATTCTGTTAGACAAACATATAATACTATCACCCAATAAAGCACAGCAGGGGAGAAAAATACAGCCTTGTAGGTCAGTCCTGATGACTCTAAGGTCCAGTCTGAAATCCCTCAGTTTCTTGGAATGTTTCATAGTCATTGCCAAATTCATACTCCTCGTTGCCAAATTAGGGGGCAAAGTTGTAATGTGGACAGGGTTTCCCAGCTCTTTTGTTTGAACCAGTTCCATTCAGAGGTGGACTGAACACACGGAGAAAAACCGAGCTCATTCAGTGATGT
>VZTR01020074.1:37090-48197 GCA_013400775.1 Chaetops frenatus | reverse complement strand
CACTCGTAATTTTCTGTGTTAATATACAGGATGCAGCATTCTTTTCATTTAAATGAAACAAAAGAATAGTCTGTGATATTAGGGAAAAAATTAGGAAGAAAATAAGTTTAGCAGTTATTTCTCCACAACAGGTTTCTATAGCTGAGTTGTAAATCTGTTCCTTTCCATTATGCTAATTCTAGCTAACTACCCAGGAATAAATCCTGCAACAGATGTTTTAACTTATATCAACTTAGCATATTGCCGCGAGGCTTTCATGCAAATTTCCAGTGTTTTGAGACCATTACAGGGCTTAACTAAAAGCTCAGTGTGGCCTTTATTAAACAATTTAATAGCAAATACTGACAAGAATGTTTGCCTTAAAATAGTTCAATACAAATAGCTCTGTAGCAGCCAACGTGACAGGCCCAGTTCTTTGAAGTCATTAAACTTGGTAACCATGCCATTCCTTTTGCCTTTAATAACTTAAGGACAGCACCATCAACTCCTTTGTGAAATTGTCCATGGGTATAAAGTACCTGACACTTCTGACGTGTTCAAACTCTCCTATGGAGCTTAACACCCCTCAGCACCACTTAAATCTTGGGAGCTGTTATTCTTGTAAACTCTTTCCCACCATCAGAAAACTGTCCTTCACGTGGTGGTGTGGCTAATTCACAAGCTGAAAATGCAGCTTTGAAACACGCAGCAGATTGGACCTAAATAGAACAGTGAACATTGAAGGTAGTTGGAGGAAAAGAAATATATCCTTTGTTTTAGTGTTGAAAAATAATAATAAAAAAATCATAGTTTTACATGCTAAATGCTCTCAATAGCCATTTGATCACAGACCTAGAGGTTCTATTGCAAAGTCATGTAGAAGTATCTCAGACAAAATTATTTACCTGTCTCTAGCTGCACACTTAACATATGAAAGAAGGGGAAGTGTTATTAAACAAAAAATTATATAGTTTCCTGTTAAGCTGCTTGACTCAAAATTCTTTTGCTACTGGCATAAATCCATGCAGTCTTTTTCTCCTGTGACCTGCATTTACAGCATTTTAGACATGAGACAGTCATCTATTTATGCTAAGCAGACATGACTCTGCAAAACCACCTTACAATGTTTATACAATCTATTGGGAGTTAAGCATCTGCTAAAGCATGATATCGGTAAGAAGAACTTGAAGAATCCTCGTTGTAAGAAAGGGAGTTTTTCTCTTCTTTTATAGTGCCTGGTGGCTCACTGCTCTTGAACGATCAGAGGTCCAGACAGCCCATTCCAATAAAATGGATTTTTGAAAAGCTTTTCAATCCTGAAAACCCAAAAACATTCTAAGCTTCTTGTAAGGTAGGAGTTGTAATGAACTTTGTGTGGCAAGTTGCTGGCAGAGGGAAAATAAAAACTATCTGGTACCAGCTTGATACCTGCAGCCCTTAGTACCACAACAGGCACTAAATCACCCATAGAAATAAAGACTTCATATATACATATATAGGCTTGAGCTGTGTATTCTTGACTCGGGAGATGGGCATGCCATGTTTCAGTGCTGCAGTTTAGAACTAAGTCTTATAAAAAGCTGAGGATATGGCTCAGGGCAAACAGAAGTGCATACAGGGGAAATTGGCACAGTAGTCTTGGATAGTATAATCATACTATACAGTAAAAATTTAGATGGATGATAGATTTAGAAAGAATAAACAGTTAATAAATGTATTTTTACTAACAGGAAAAAATCCAGAATATTTACTGTACAGAAGGAAAAAATATTTTATTATTTGCTCATAGTGCAAATCTGCATGTAATTTTGGGCAATTTTTTAAATGAGCATACAATTTGGCTGAACAATTGTTACATAGGAAAGATAGAACTACTATGGTCTAGGAGGACAAAAGCATCATGCTTCATACTGTGAAAAATTTTTGTCAAAGGGTCAAATGTAACTTGGTTGCAAATTCCATCTTCATAGGAAATGTGTAGTTGTATTTTCTTAGGGATGGAAGTGTAAGCTGGTTTGATTCAGTTATTATCCTCCTCTGATTTTCTGTTTCCTCAGGCAAAAAATCTGGAGAGGAGATATAGGTGAAATTTTGGACAACCTGTGTATGCATGAATGAAATAAGCCAGCCCTTGGTGGCTGCAGTATCATTCAAACAAAATGTTACCAGACTTGTCATATTCAGAATTCTATTTTCAACTACTTATGTGTTGCAGAAGTAACATATTTCCATATTTTAGAATTTATTAAGATGACTATAAGCACTTTTTCCCAAGGTGTGAAATTTATTGATATTTTCAGGGTACCTGAATTTGGAAGGGACCTTTGGGGTCTCATAGTCCAATTCATGGTTCTTCATTAACTGGTTATGGAGGTAGAAGGCAAGCAAAAAGAAATTATCTAAGTTTAGCAAGCATAGTAGGAATGTTAGGCATGTAGGGGAGAGTGGAAGAAGATTTTGAAGGCTAGAAAAGCACAGCTGTCTGTCCCTCATATGGGTTGCACATTAAGGAGAGGAAAATCTATCTCTTAATAGCAGAAAGAGGAAACGGCAACTCTCAGAGCTTTTTGTGTCATGAAAGAAGAGAGGAAAGGTTAAATGGCCAGCCTCACTTTTAGCCAAAATTACAATGATCTTAAAGTAGCTGTGAACTGATAAACGTAGTCTGCAATTTTGTTTCCTTGTCTTGTGTTTTTAATTTGTAATTGTTTCCAGGACAAGGAACATATTACAGTCCAATCTTCAGCAGAGCTTAGCTCTCCTACCCTACATACCAATGAATATTAAAGTCATTTTTGTAACCTGACAACATAGAGTGCCATTTCCACAGCAGCAGTCCAAACATAGCTGGGGTGCATTGATTACTCCTTATTGGCAAACAGCCCACAGCCACCAAGCTGTTAAAATCTGCCTTTCAGCTCTTGAATTGATTGTGCCAGTGTTATATAAGCAAGAATGTCCCTTAGTCAAAGGGACTGTTAATTTAGAGGAAAGCAGAGTGATTTTTTGAAGCTTAGGATGGTAAGAGAAATATTTTTCCTGTTCTTGTGAGGAGCACCTCCAAAAAGAATAATTTTATTGTGACTGGGCAATTGTTGCTGGTGTTTGAAGAGTTTTCTGATGTACGATGATATATTGTGTTTAGAGGTTTTCTATATTTTAATTGTATTACAAATATGGCTGCTTTCATTTTGACTGTTAGTGTATGAATATTCCTGTATTTATTTCTGTCTCCCTGGTTCAGATAATTAGGCTTATCAGATCTTCTTGGCAAGTGTTTTTGTTTCTCAATCATATCTAACTCCGTACCTAATACCATTGATTCCACTGTAATTCCATCCTTGACTGGATGTTATGTTTTTTTAAAGGCTTTAAAAGCTCTTGAATTTTATGTCTTGATGTATTTTCTAAATACATACAAATTTTTACTATTGAAATATGTGTAATTCCCAAATCAGAGAGATTTCTTCTCTCCAATCTAATTTTTCATTGAAGTCACAATTCTTTTTTTATGTAGGCTGTATATTTCTCTGATTTTAGGGTCACTGATTGTTTAAAACCAGAGCTACCTTTTACCTATGTTTTGAACTCCATTGAATTGAATTCAGTGTTTCCCAGAGTTCAAATCTTACTCAGTTATTTATTCTTTCCACTTGGTAGTACAATATCAAGTTATATCTCAAAATAAGGTCTTTGACCTACATGCCTGAAACCTATTGCAATCGATTGCCTCCATGTGGCTTCTGAGAGATAAAAACTGTCCTTCTCAACAGGTCATTTTCCTCACCCACACACAAAACCAAGGAGAATTAAAATTAGGATTTTTTCTTCATGGTATAATGGGTCTGAGTCAGCAGAGAAGGAAGAGCCAAAATGGATCACACAAATGGATACACAAAAAATAATGGAAGGATAATATCCTTTTATTTCTCTCACATTTATGAAGCCGTGATCAAAAAAAGTTTTGATTTTTCAAGGCAGAGGATGCAGAAATTTGGTTTATAAATGATGCTTGTGTGCAAGAAGACAACATATTGAAACTAAAAATGACACCTATAGAAACTTAGTCTTAAGGCTTTGTACTTGTATGAGCTCTTGGCAGGAATGCCCCTCCTAGCCTCTATTTGCCAACTCTTGAGAACAATTTGCAGGAAAAAAATGTAGCTGCTCAAAGAATAAAAGGTTTTAATTTTAGATCAACCACTGAAATACAGTTTTCATTTGAAACAAATGAATACTAGGTGTTCTTAAATTAAAAATTGATGAATTACATTTTGTTTTCATCAGGAAATAAATTGTCTCATAATTGATCTTACAATGAAATAAAGACAAAATTCTGAAGATCCAATAGAAGAAATGCTAATAATGGAAGTTAATAGACTCCTTCCAATATTGAGGAATTATTTATGTTTCTGAGATACAAATTTTTGTCAGTCTGCAATTTAACATTTGACTGTATAATTAATTTTTAGCTAATTTTCAATTATTAATTTAAAGAGCACATAAAATAATAAAATAATTTGAATATAAACCTTTGTCTTAGAGGTGTGTATTTTTCTAATCTGTGTGCTAGGTGGAATACATTGTGCTCCCATTTCTTTGAAGAACTTTTAAGGAGTAATGTTGAGAAAATCACTAAGGTCAGCCCAATTTGATGAGGAAAGTGACAATCATCTGGACCATTTTGGCTGGAGAGATTACAAAGACAATGCCTTCCAGCAGTACACTGTATGCAGCAGAGGAGGGTTGGGAAATGGGTGAAGAGGAGAGAAGCAAGAAACATCTGGGGAATATGAGTTATCCCAGCAACAGGACTGGACCTCAGAGAGGGCACAAGGCTCCAGTGTGCTGGCTGGATCCGTGTGTGGCACATCCAGCAACAGCTGCTAAAGGTGCAGCTACTGCCAGATGACACCATGGTCTAAGGAAATTGAATGTATGGGCTTGAGGAACTACTGCAGGAGGGAAGCAAAACTGAGCAGCAGGAGAGTAACTGTCTCTGTACCCTGTTCCAGGAATAAATATTGTTGTTAATGAGCTCATTCTTATATCCCTATTCCAGGGAATTAAGTGCTAATCCACCAACTATTGACCCTTCAACTGCACAATATTTTTGTAGAATTTTATTTAGAGAATTTTGATACATTCTTGGAGGGAGTGAGAACCAAGCCACGGTTGAGTGCCACTTGCTGCCTCTCCATGCTGACTGCTTGCTGACCAGATATGTTTTTGTTAGCTCGATTGTATAATGGATAGATTAAGCAGATAAAGGCAGCCTAAATGGACCACCCCAAACCCTGATGGCCAGCAGCTGATTTGTGTGGAGCATGTAAAAGAGCAGTTGATTGCCCCCTTGTTTTTGCAGATGATACAGGGTCTGAGTTAAGTTCTGAAGACCATTCCATGACTCTTCTTTTTTTAAAATAAAGCCAGGTTGTTCCTAAATTTGTTTGTGAAGTAAGGACTGTGCTTTGATTCATTCAAGCTGCAAAATCCAGTGACTGGTGGAACTCCATGTATTTTCCAGTGAGACATTTTAACATGTTCAGTTTATGGTCTGTCTGAAAAAGAAGCCATGAGTCACAAGGGGTACAATGATGTTTATTTGGTGGGCCTGTCTTCAGCATGTCCCCTTCATTAAATGGAATTTCCAACCACAATGAGTCTCCTCAAAAGAGAATTAGAACCTAACCACTACTGGAAAGTGGGGGAAATTAAGTCTGACTCTCTGCAGCCATCAGTAAAAACCAATTTTCTCCAGACAAAATGATCACTGAAATGAGAAATAATTAATTCTATGAAGACTTATTTGTTGATGTCAATTTTGGTTCTTTTGAGATATTTTTATGAATAAACCATAAGAACAGTATGAAACTTGTGCATGCATTCTAACACCTGCAGGCCTTAGAAGAGATTCTGTAACACTGATAAATTTTTTAAAAATTATGAAGGTGTTTTGGAGCTTCCAGTAAAATCTGATGTGAAAGTACTATTTGGTACTTGCTGGCCTACAGCATATTATTATCTGTTAGTAATTGAACGGTAGAATCAGTACAGATCATGAAAATAGTAGGCATAAATGGATTTAGGTTTTGTATTTAATTTTCAGCAATAAAAATTTTGGATGTGTCATAGTGAACAGCAATGATGAGGGTAACGAGAATGAGAAAAGATTAGAATTAATAAGCAGATTTTTATTTTCAGACAGTAAATATACTTTCCAAGAACACTGCAAATTCAGCAGAACATACCTCTGAAGTAACAATTTCCTCAGCAGAGCTTACTGTCATCTTGTGGCTTCAATTGTTCTCCATATTGCAAATACCATGTTTTAATTTATTCCAGTAACATTATGGTTATTGTACAGGGTTTTTTTTTTTCTATTTAATAATTGATATTTAAGCCTTATACACCAGAAATATTAGATATTACCCTTATAACCTTTAATCAATTTTCTGGATATTATTAATGCTACAGATATGGATGATGGTTTGTCATGGACTGGGAACAGGAGAGCAAGATCCTGCTCTTACATTCAACCAGCAACTTTAGAAGTCCTGTAGTTAGAAGATTATTGAAGAAACCACCAGGATGAAGAGAGCATCTTTGAGTGGTGGGTGACACTACCCTTGATAATATCAATTGCCTTTGGAAAGGATTTATTACCCACATGATGATGTCTTCAAATGACAGTCCTTTGATTTGCTCTTCTAAGCAGTGAACTGCTTTCCAGTATCACTAATTCTTAACCGCAGTGCTTTATCCTCCTGTCTACCACGTATTCACAAAACCACTTTATCACTCTCTTTCATCACTTCTTTGAAACACACCTATGTGATAATCTCCAGATTATCACATAATACAGAAAGGTGAAAATGAGGTTCATAAATCAACTTATTTTAAGGCGTGTTTGCCTGTGCTCCTAAAGACCAATGCAACACGGTAAATTCCAGAGCAAAAACTGAAGGCACACTTCAGTGTGGAAATCAATTGCACGAGTCTGATCCTTCCTCCGCACCAGGCTCATTGCGAAAGTGAGGCACACCAACACAGCTTTAGTCAAACTTCTGAGCCCAGCTGTGGTAGAGAGGCCAACAGCCATTATTCCTCTAGTTCCAGCACATCCTCCAAAGCAGTTGATGTATATTGTTAGCAAATGGTTACTGAAATTGATGGGATTGTACGGCTAGCTTCCAAATGAGAATGCTGCATGATATGGACTTTGTGTAAGAGCCCAGTTTAGCACCTCTAGTATCTCTGAGGATTATTACATTTCTGCCTATCAGTTGAGCCACAGTGTCTAACCCAGTGTGCATGCTTAACCAAAATGAATAGGTAACGTTTGCCACCTTCAGTGTAGGATGACTCAAAAATCATCCAAATTAATGACTTTCTCCTTTGCCCACGGGCTATATATGTATGCACCATTTACTGGGGCCTTGGACAATGCACAGGATGATGTGTCTCGGTCTTGAAGCTGCTCTTGTCTATTTAGGTATCTAGTGAGACTGCAAATGCAGAAACTTTGGGGCATTTTGCTGTTTTATGTGCAAAACAGATTTTCTAGTGCTGTTTAATAGTAAAATTCAGATCCCTGAAGTATTCATCACTAGACTGTGTTTAGCTAATCTCACAATTTTTAGCTAGCCAAAGTGAGGTGTGTTCATATAGACTAATATTAAGGAGTATACCTCCTAATACACTTCTTCCCTCAGGTATAACTATTTCAAACAAAAAGACGAGCCTTTTTGGGCATATTGTTAAAATACGATCATTCCCTCACAGGAATGCTTTGAAGAGAAGTGTTTATGCTTGGTTAGATTTACAAATGTCTAACACAAATACATCACTTCCCAAGATGTATGTTACGCTTCAACTAAACGATTAGTTATGAAATTGTGCATTAATAAAAACAGTTGGTTCTCTTTGTAGCGCAACTCCTTTTGCCCTCACTCTATATACAATAATGTCAAATAGCTCTCTGCAGTACTTCTGAATGACTAAAGCTACACTATAATCATAATATGTGAATTTATATTATGCATGAAAGGTCATGACCTTTGAGGAAGTCAGTTTCTTTTCATGCATGTACTCCTTAAGAGTTGGAACTTATGGAAGTGAGGCAAAAAGGGGAAAAAAACCAGGCACTGCATGGAGTGAGGTCTAAAATCTTGATCCTGTAAAAAAAAGGTGCATATATAACAGGACACTTGGTGAATAATGAAAAACATGCATAAAAGCCTCCCATAGATCTGGGAATATGTGTTTTTCTCTACCAAGTAGAGGCCTGGTTCTTGTAACCCAAATAAAAAAGAGACCTATATCATACATCTGTGAGATTGCCTATGTTAGACAGCAGAATTTACTAGTAACTAGTTAATTACTAGTGTAAGAGATGAAAAGATTTACATTGCCATCTCTTATTCAAAATACTCAAACACCAGAACACCATGAAACTTGTAAAGAAATGGCACATACAGACAGAACAGTAATTTAAATATTCTGGCATGTTGTAGACATGATTTGATGAGAAATATTACTCCTTTGATTTGAGATGTCAACTAAAATTTTTGTACCATGGATACTTTCAGTTTGGAAAAGGAGGTGATCATTGAATAAATAAGAAGTGATACTGTTGTTTATTTACTTGTAATGAATTAAAAACTGTTCTTGACTTCATCAAGAACTGAATAAATCAAGAAAGAATACAAAACTCTATGTACAGCCAGAGGAATTAAATTTGGAGAATTTATATTTTTTCTTGTCCAAAGCCCTATAAGCTCTTTCATCTTCTCTAATTGTGAGCTTCATTTTTTAACTACTGCTCCTGACTTTTGCTCTTACTCAGTTGGCCCCACAAACTCTCCCAGACTGGAGCTACAGAGGTAGAGGGGCAAAGGACTTGTGCTGGGCTTACCCTTGCTGAGAAAGGGGCAGAATCATGCTCACATTATCTGACCAGTCAGATCCTGCTCTTCCTTCACCTCCACAATTCATGGGCAGGAGCCAGACTGCAGAACCATCCTGGGCACCATCTGCTTGCTACCACCTGGAGAAGTAAATGCCTCTCTACTCAGGCAGCACCCACTTCACCCATGTGTGCATCTCACCCTGTTAGTATGGGTCTTCAGGAACTTTGCAATATTCTGCCACGCTGTGACTATGAATTCACAGTACTAAAAGAAGGCAAACTTTGTTCATCTCTTTTCTATGAGACGAAGGTTTTATTTTAGTCGGTACAGATATCTTTTATACAATTATCTCACCAATGCATTGCGTTTTATCTTCTAAAAATGCAAATTATTTTGTAAACTATCAGGATAGAGAATACATGTATTTAAAGCTAAAGAAGGATTCATTTTCAATTAAATAAAAATATATGCCCTCTTGATTTTTTAAACTCTAGGTCACAGAGTTTTCATTTCAAGCAATAACCTCTCTGGCACTTGCACTAATGTTTTAACCAAACCCATTAAAGTCAGGAAATAAATAAATGAAGGAAGGAAGCAATCATATTTTTACAGGCAAACATGCATAGGTGCCAACTCCACAAAAATTAACTAGCAGATTTTGGGTCTCCCTGTGACTGGAAATATGCCAAATTGTTTGGCAGATAATGTGTAGGAGCAACACATCCTGTTAAGGAAGATGTAAGTGGCTAAGGAACAGAAAATTCACTGTGGGTAGTGTAAAACCTTACAAGAAAAAACATTTTTGCAGCCACTTATTGTTCAATGTACAAATGTGCTTCAAAAGCTCACATTTGAATGCATACATGGATAATACATAAATGAACCATAGTTGAAAATGCCTTTTGCTTTTTATTCTTAGATAAGAAAATATGGCAGTTTTAAAAATTTTTAAAATTTTTCAGATAAACTTTGAATGTTCTTCCATTTGAAACTTTATCAAAAATAACACACATCAGTAAATAAATTGCAATATTAACTAGATAATAGGATTGTTGAATTCAACTGTATTTTTTCTATTGTGGGTTTTTTGGAAATTGCGAATTTATGTGGTATAACATTATGCATGTTCTCATTGTCAAAGGTTCCAAGAAAATTATCATTACAATAATTACTATAAAGAAGGATAGTGACTATTTTTAGTAATAAACAAGCATCAGCAATGTATTATATCAGAAAATCCCTGCAGAGACTCTAAATATTTACTCTACTGTTACTCTACACTTATCTCTTTTTAATTTTCTCCTTAGATTGCATTCATCATTATTCCAGAAAATTATTTTCTGCCCTGTAATGAACCTAATTCTTTAACTTGCCCTTTACTCTTTTGATACAGTGGTTTCTTTTCTAAAACACAGAACTAATGTTCACTTCTTAAAATCACTCCTCACTTTCTCTGCACCTCTCCACCATTATTGATCACCCTAATCTCTGAAAAAGAGAAAAGCTTTTTTAGGTTTGGTACAGAAGTCTTCTGTCTGCCTTTTATACACAACAATATAATTAACATCTTGGGTAAATAAACCTTTGATCCATTACTTGTTATGATTTCTTGAACTTGGCCTAAAATTTCTTACAAAAATTATTGTAAATGTCATTATTAATTAGAACCAGAGCAAATGAACCCAAACTGATATGATTTCTTTACAAGGTAACATTATAATCAAGGAACTTTAACAAGAGTATTGCAAGGCTTCATAAAATATAAGTGGTTAGTGCTGGTCAGTGCCATGCATGTACCAGCATTTCTTTTTTTATCAATTAAAAAGATAAAATTTACTAAAAATATCTTCTTTTCCCTTCTGGCAAAGTTAAAGTATCCCAGTAAGTCAATGCTATGATGTTTGCTGCTGAGTCTGATGAGAAAAGAGTGGGTTTTTATGAGGTAATAACATCATTAATAAATCAATGAACTGTAGAAGAGTTAATAAGTCCTGATCTTAGCCTCTTTAAATTGCCTATTCTTTCCAGAATTGTCAAAGAGAGTAATCTTAAGATACAAACTACACTGTAATTCTTGGGTACGTATTCTTTAAATTCTTATGCCTATATTCTTGCTAAAGGTCCTGATAGTGGAAAAAAAATGCAAAATTATTCACTCAAGCAAATATTTATTCGGTATTGAGGGTTTCTTTGTTATGTGATAACTCATATTTGAG
>VZTR01020074.1:5402-20558 GCA_013400775.1 Chaetops frenatus | reverse complement strand
ATTCACAACATTTTTTTTTCCCTGTTTTGAGAACTGGACCAATATTTCTATAGAACTGCTGGTGATTATTCCAACTTTATCTTTTTAGTAGTTATATGTCTAAATGATTAAATCTAAACTGGCAGATGTGAAATCTATGTTGGAGGGGTAATGGAGTAGAATAGCTAGGTTTAATTTTTATTTTCTTTTTCCTATTTTTGTGACAATTTCACAGTCTCTAGTAATCTGGGGTTATGAATCAGATCCTTTATCAATTTACTC
Organism: Chaetops frenatus; assembly: GCA_013400775.1. Lineage (NCBI taxonomy): Eukaryota > Metazoa > Chordata > Aves > Passeriformes > Picathartidae > Chaetops > Chaetops frenatus. The sequence goes on along the minus strand of VZTR01020074.1, from coordinate 20,297 downwards.
CAGTAGTATAATATAAAATTCTTAGAAAGAAAGAAAATAAAAGTAATGCAGACCAATATATATATAATGATACTTTTGTATTGATATATGTGAAAATGAGCATTATCAACAAAATTGTTTAACTTATAATTTATACTTATCAAATGCAGTATAGTTTATTGAATGACCAATTTTCAAATCTTCAGAGTATAAGGAAGCTATGAGTTCAGAAAAGTCTTTGAATTGTTGTACCTTCTTGTTTTATTGATAAAATTGCCCTGGCTAAAGAACTACATTCCCACTGACTTTTATGCCTGAAGTATATGTCTTGTTACATAGGTGCGGTTGCTGTTTGATGTTTGTCACTAAAACTGAACACCTAAGCATCCAAACAAAAGATAAAGTTGTACACTATGATCTTCTGAAATCTCTGTCAAATGTAGTACTTGTATTTCTCTTAGGGTAGGTGATTATGCTTTCGTTTCCTTTTCCTGAAATGCTGATCCAATACAGAAACAACATTACATATATAAAAATGTTTAAACATGCATTGAAATTTCTATTTAGGCAAAACCTTACTCTTTCTAATGATCCTTTCATGCCTTCATTTCTGCTGCAAATTTTGTGTATTTCAATGGCTTTGGGGTGTTTTAGAACTTCCTACATCCTAGAAAAGAGAAGCCACACGGTGTTAGAGGGCACAGGTTGCAAAGGCAGAAGCCACTTCCTCAGCAGCCTCCAGTCTGTTACAAAGTCTGCAGTTCACAGAGCTGCAAAGCCCTATAGGAAAATTACAGCTGACAGGAATTCGTGGATGTGGATCTCGAGCAGTGGGACGGTCCCTCCTTTCCTGTATGTTCTCTAAGCAACCAGAGGAAGGAGAACATAGGTAATCTCCCCCAAGAGACTGTATGGGGGGTAGAACACCTTGTGGCTGTACCTGAGGAAGGTTCTTAGTTTAACTGTCTGATGTCTGCTGTGGCTGCATGTGCCAACAGAGTATCTTGAAGCAGCTCCTGCTTCTGGTAAGTAGATTTCCCAACTTTTACCTAACTTGTGGAAATGAGTCCAAGTTCAACTGTGTTTGAGACAGGTTTATGGAGACTTTCTCACATGTTGAATGTTCCCTTCTTTGGGACAATTGGATTGGATTATGCTACTTACACTTCCAGTATTTATCATATATGACTACGCCCAACTGTAGCTTCTGTGTTTGCTATCAAAGTGGGAGCTTTTAAATTCCGAATATGAGGCTTACTCATTCTGAAGACAACCAACTGTAAGGACAATTAATGCACAGGACTCTTGGTTTGGCATATCCCCATATGCCATTAATTTCTATAACTTTTATCCTAACAGCCATGTTCTGTGTTTTAACATCTTTCAGGTGCTACTCTCTTTCCAAGAACAATATCCACATTAAGAAAAAGAAATTTATTGTCAGCACTTAAGTTGGATGCTAAAATTACTTTTTTGCCCATCCTTGACAGGATGAAAAGATGTTTGAATTGGTTAAAAGTTATGAATGGAACGTTGTAAAATTGTGTTGAAAAAATTGGGTTTTAAAAACTTTTAGATGGTATTTTAAAAGTAATATAAGTTTTATGAAGTGTCTATATAGGACTTTAGCTAATCATTAGAATTCCATCAAATACTCTTTTTTCTCTTTCAACTGAAATAAATATAAATGGTTTCCTGGGAAAAGGCAAGAAATGTACAAATAAGACATGCCACCTGTTATTTTCGTATTTATTGGAAATATGTGTGTATGGCTTTTTAAATTGTATATGTATACATTATCTATCCCAGCTACTTATAGAGGAGTTGAGCCAGTTAAGTTCAACGTGCTCTGGAATAAACTGCAAAACTGACCTTTGTTTAAATAAGCATTTCATAGGCTATTCATGATTTATACACACAGGTCCTGATAATGAGTGGATAGAATTTGACTTCCAGCACCGTTTTCTTTTTTTTTTTTCCTGAAGAAGGTCACTATGTATCTATAGTTGCTTAGTTTATATGATAATCAAACTATATGGATATTTCCTGCAGTTTTATTGTATCATGTTAAAGAATAAATGCTGTCCTTTAGTTCTAAAGGGCTCCACTTCTAAGTGTATATTAAAGGGCTCTGCTGTGTCAGTAACTATATACCTGATATTTATGTGAATAAGACATAAAATATGCCACATATGGAGAAACTCCATCACATATTAGAATAGAAAAGATTAAAAAGATTTCTTCAGGGCGTTCAGAGCCTCTCCAAGTTTTCTGAGCAGTTAAAACTGGTTTTAATTGTTAAATTGAGTTTTAATGCAACTGAAAATGTTCTCTCTAAAATAAATTGTATCAAATTTAATCCTTCTTGACTGATTGTCATTTGTCTTAATGTTATGAATTTTTGTAATACTGGTTTTAGTATTCTGAATCCGTCCAAAACTTCAATTTTCTCTTGAAAATCCTTTTGAACCTTCTCCAAATCAGGAATCCTTTTATTTAGCTAGCTCTATTTGGAGATCTGTCCTTATTACCAAACTTTAATCTCCTTCGTTGCAAATTTTGTAAATTATTGCTTGCACTGTCCTTGGTGAACGTAGACAACAGTTGATCATTTTCCTCCATAGAAAGGGCATTATACATACTTGCAGATTGTTATCATATCCCAGTTCAGTCTTTGCTCTTCTAGACTAAACAACCTCCATTATTTCAACCTTTCCTCATAGGTCATACTCTGCACCTCTTAAACTTTTATTACTCTTTTCTGGACTCTATTCAATTTGTTTACATCTTTTGTAATGACTCAAGCCTGGTCTGTGTCCACTAACAGTACCACATTCTTCCTAAAGTAGTTAAGACCTGGTTTTAAAACAATTAAGACTAAATGGTGTGATCACCAAGTGACTCAGGTGTAAAACATGTCTGTGTGAGAGCTATCTTTTCCTTATTCAGCCTAGAACAATGCTAGTACAATTTTTTTTACTGAGACACACAAAAAGGTATGGTTTGTAACACATGGGAGAGATTAAGCTAATTTAGGAAAAATCCTGACATTTCTGCTGTCATTTCTGAATATTCATCTCAAGCAAAAGATGTCTACACAATTTTATTTCTTGGAGGTTTTTGTTGTTGTTGTTGTTGTTGTTGTTGTTGTTGTTGTTAAAAATGTCTAATATGGTACTTCTGATCTACTTAAATATTTACAATCTGCTGCTTAACTGGAGACAGAAACAGTCACTCTCCAACTACTGTAGCAATTACTTTCACTGTAGTTCTAGAAAGTTATGTTTTGCTCTTTAAAAATATAAAATTAAAATTTTATTATAAACATCTAAACACACTTATGAGTTGGAAATTTTCAGGAAAATCATAGGCTTCGCAGTCATGCAAAGTTTAACTTTAGCTTTGACTGGATATAAATGAAAAGCAAATTAAGAACTTGATCTGGTATCTGATATCTGTTCAGAAGAATGAAATAATGAATTAAGGCAGCTTGTGGCTAGAAAAGAAGCCTTGTGAGGAGTGTCTGAGGGAAGTGAGGTTGTTTAGCCTGGAGAAAAAGAGGCTTAAGGGAGATCTTATTGCTCTCTACAGCTACCTGAGAAGAGGTTGAAGTGAGATAGGGGTTGATCTCTTCTCCCAGGTAGCAAGTGACAATGAGAGAGGAAATGGCCTGAAGCTGTGCCAGGAAGGATTTAGATTGGATATTAGGAATAATTTCTTTATGGAAAGAGTGGTCAGACATGCAGCCCAGTGAAGTGGTTGGTACTGTGAATTACAACTGCTTATGAACAACACACTACCTTGGCTTTGCTGTGCTGCTGCAATGTTGTGTGCTGTTTCATCCTGGTGCCTGGAAAAGTTAACTTTTGGAAATGTATGTTTTCCTTTTTGGTGGCAGTTTATTGATAGTTCCTTGTAACAGCTGATAACAGTCAGTTTTTATGTAGGAGATGCACTTTGGATTGAAAAATTGGTATCACTCATTTCTCTCTCCCTCCTAAACATTCTCTACATCCTAACTCCTCCTCTTCTGTACCCATAGCTCACTGCTGCTCTCCCTAACAACTCGGCTACAGACTGTATACTGCTCATTTAGCAATATCCTGTACACACCCCTTTCAAATTCATTTGGAAGTCTATTTCTGAAATGGCAATACAGGTTCAGATCCACACAAGCACAGAATAGACATAGCAAACCCCCAGGAGTAGTAACAAAATTACAGCAAAAATTACATAATGTTCTTTACACCTTACAGCCAGTAGACTGGCCTGATCAAGATGAATGGTCAGTGCAAACTGCAGCCAGGAGTTGGGAACAGGGACAGGAGGGTTTAAAGGTTAGCAGAACAAATATAAATCATAGAAAAAGAAGGAAAGGAAGAAAACTGGGGGCTGAAATAAGTTGTGGTGGTTTTTTTAATAATTCTGATTAAATTCTTGCTTAATATTTCTTGATTTTTTTTCATTTTATTGATACCTAAGTCATTACTATTACTTTTTTTATATAGATGCAAGTATTTAGCCTTCAGCTGCCCACTGGTAATAAATATGTATAAGCTACGGGACATGATTTTTTTGCCTCTCTTCTTAAGCAATCGCTTGAGAATTAGAAAACATGGCTAGGGCAGGGGAGGGATCAAAGGGATTTTATAATATTCTAGTTATGCAAATATTTGACAAAGGCTAGTTTCCCCCCTAGTCTTCAGAGCTCAGCTTTTGACCCTGTGAGGCTGGTAGATTCCACTGAAGGCTAGATTTAGTGTTTTACGTCACCATTTCTAGCTCTCCTTATGTTCATACTTGTTTGTGCCAGGCTTAATATGCAATGTGGGTCAAATTCAAGAGAGTACAATTACTTTGGTAGCATGTCTTTCAGAAAAAAAAAGCTTTATTTTATTTTCTTTAGTGGTGGTATCTAACTGTGATACTGTACTTCATTAGTCTGGTGATTTTGTTTTGATTGTTTTTAATCTATGTGTCTGCAAAAATGGTACAGCATGGACAGCTACTTAACATGTTACACAACATCTTTTGTCTGTATTCAGTACAGCATGGGAATCAGCTTGAGGCTGGAAGCTGAATTTAGCTTTCTTTTTTCTGAATTTAGCATGATAACTGTCTGGGCTTCTAGTGCTGTGGAAATGTAGTCACTATCAGTGAGGTCTTAATCTTGGGCTGAATCCTACCTCTAATATTATCCTCATTTTGAAGGATTTGCTCTGCACTTGATGAGACTTTAACTTGAAAGTCATTCTTAAGCTGATGATCTTTTCTCTAGGAAAAAAATTAAACTGATGAAGGGAAAGTTTTGGAATTTCCCTTTATTTATATTAAGGATACAGAGGTTATACACCCAGCTGAAACTTCCACCTCCCTTAAACACAAAATAGGAAACTCCTGCCAAGTTCTCAGAGCATTTTTGCATTTCCCTGTGTGGTCAAAACTCTAAAGGTAAGTTCAACTATGGAGGAAAAGTCCAAAACCGGTATCTCAGCATCCACCTTCATAAATAGTGATATGTATCATTATTTCAGTGGACTGTATATGTTCAGGATACTTTTTTTTCACAGTGTCATCTAAATAATGGTAGTGGTTGTTTTTGTTGGTTCTGTTCTTCTGTAAAGTGCAGCCTCCTTTCCTTGTCCACAATCTCTTGCTCCTTGGAATGGTGTATTACATATGAAGATCTTAAGGGTGACCTGAAACAGAAGGAATAGATTTGGAGACCCTGTGTACAAAACAAAAAAACAACAAAGAGATCTAAAAGCAAAAAAAAAAAACCATTTTAGCTAAAACTATTGACCTCAGGTCCTGTGGGAGGAAAAAAAATAAAAAAACTGTATAGATTTCATACAGTTCAACTCTTCTGTCAGCTCATAACTCTCTGCTGTCTTGTAATATGAAATAAAGCAGCAGGTTTTCCTTGAATATGTCACTCAGGAAAGAATTAAATGAAGTGTATGTGGGGATGTATTCAAATGTAGTCAGGAGCTTAATGATCAGACAGATTTTTTCCATTACTCTTAATCAGGAGGTAGTGATGTGGGCCAGTGATATAACCAGGCAAGCTCACATGACTTGTAAGCAAATTTTAGTCATACTCTAAATCTTAAAATAATCCTGAATACTCTCCATTTTTAGGCATGAGGAGGAAAAAACCCTCAACCTTTTCAATATTGTCTGCCCATTCCATTCCTCATTCCTTGGAGGTTTGGAAAGAGCGACCTACAAAATGCCTGCCAGACAACATGTCAAGGGATCCTTATCCTTTTCTCTGACTGCTTGCCAGAAACTGGGTTAAGAAAAAAAAGTAGGCTTAGGATGGGAATGTGCCAGTCTTGGAAGCTGTCCCCTGCCAGGAACGTGCTGAGGGGCTGAAGGTGCTCCCCTGTCCTGAGCCCTGCACGCTGCCATCACAGGGCTCAGTGCCTGTACATTAAATAGGTTTTGCCTATCTATCTCCTTTCTCACAAGCTTATCATCTGCGAGGTTTTGCATCCACAAATAGATGACAGCTGTGTATATGACCCAGTCAGCTTTAAAAGAAGCAGGCGCTCCATGTACTCCTTTGCTTGATGGGAGTAATATTTAGGTTAAGAACAGCGAGTCCTTTGGTAGTACTACCAGCAGTCCACAAGATGTCATACTATGACAAAAATGGTAATTTCTTGTACCTGGAAAATACTGCAACACTAACCTTCAAGACACAGCACAGCCTGTTCAGGCAGCCTCAGCCTAAGGCGTTCAGACAAGCAGAACCCCGAGCAAGAATGTTCTGAGATCTATTGTAATCTCTTGCCAAACACTGAGCTGCCAACTAGATTTCATCTCTCAATTATTAAAAGAACATGAGAAAAAAACGCACCCTCAAGCTCTAACTCATAGCTCTGCATAAGTTGCAGACTCAGTGGAAGGAAAAGGAATTATAAGTTGTTGTCCAAGTAGAAGCTTGGTTCTGTTTTCTATTTTGGGTACAATATACGGTTAGCAGGAATCAATGTTAAATTTGCCAAAGCCAAGATAGTTTATAGCTACTCTCAAACCTCTGATCTTACGCAATGGATGCTTCTTTGAATACATCTAGACATTGCTGTTCTTTTAAATAAAAAATCACTTACTTTACTGCTTCACAGTTTGCTCTTTAAAGCAAAATTAATTTACTTCATCTTTAGAAGGATCACAATGTTTTTCCTTTAGTTTTGTTTGTTTCTTATATTGAGTTTTTCTGCTCTTCATACATTTATATGCTTTAAACTAATTTTTAAGAATTTTGTTTCTCATATGCGATAAGACATCTCTACACTCAGAATATAAATATTGTGTGGAATCCTCATTTCTCCAATGTTCATGAAGACACAAGAGAAATTTTAAAGTGGCATTGTGGACACTCTTCAGACAAGTGTCAAAGGAAGCATTTTATGGTGATTAAATAGCAGATCTAAATGGATTTGTGAAAAGGATCAAAACCTCAAAAGAATAGAATGCCAATATCTTGGGGTCCATACATACCAGTTTTGGTGGAAACTTTCGAATATGGTAGCTATAGATTAGTGTCCAATGAAGAAAAAAAAACCCTTTCCTGATGCATATTTTGATGCCTGGCTGTAAACTAATATATCTTAAAACCACTAACAAGCTTTGAATGATTTGTAATATTCTGTTAATTCTTGGAGTTCCATTCAGTAATTTCTTGAGGTTTAGAATGTATAACAGGGTGAATAAATATGAAAGGAGATCAACTGAAGAAAATCTAGATTCTTTGTTGAGATATTTTAAAGTCTTATTAAGAAAAAAATTTCCTTTTTCTTTACTGAGAAATATTGACTGTAGTTGAGTTTGAACAAAACTAGATACCAAAAAACCCCCCAAAGTGAATGAGCATAACTTCATTCTCCTCCTTTCTACTGAAAAAACTTTCACTGAAAATTTCCTTTTGTAGATGAAACTAGCAACTACACCATCTTTGTGTAAGAGTGCAAGAATCACCAGTCAGTTTGGCAATAGGCTGGAACAGAGCTGTGAAAACATCTGCTGGGTTTTGGCATTCTCTAGGAAAAAAATCAGGCATAGTTAACTGCAGTTATTTTAATTTTAGATCCATTGCAGTATTCATTGTAACATTTGCTTTTTTAAAAAAAAAAAAAAAACAAACAAAATATTTGCAACATCAATATATGTTATTAAAATGATACTTACCTATCCCCAATCCAATCTGAAGGATTCCTTATCTTTCTTCAGATTTTTTTTACCAAGTTACGGATGATTTTCAAGGCCACTACCCCATTTTTTCCCAAATTGTGAGCTGAAGCATTGCTGTAAAAGGGTGTTCATACACAGTGGGGCAAGAATTTCAGCCAGTCTTTATTAGGGTGACTTTGTCATGAAGTGTAATGGGCTTACCATGGATCTCAGCTTGACTAAAGATTTTAGCTATAGATTTTTTTGAACCATTGAAGGTCTAGAAAAAAGTTAGAGGAGTTCTATTAAACACTGTTTATTTGGTGAATTTTGGGACACCGAACCCTGTTCTTTGAGTAATGAGAAAGGGAGCTTGTTTGGTCTCTCTGTGTGATGCAATCTTTGTGTGTTTCCCCTTATGCCCATGCTCAGGTGAGCTGACTGAGTAAGAAATATCAACCTACCTTAAAGCTTTGTCTCATTACATTTTTAAGCTGCTATTGTCAAAACTTCAGTCTGCAATGAGAAGTGACTAGCTAGGAGAAAGAATATTAGATTCTTGATAATAATATAGTTTAGGAGCCAGCTAATAAGGCAGGCAAAGCTGGTAGCACTGAAAGATAAGTATTGATTGCAAGTAAAGGTATTATTAAACAGAATCCTCAAGGAGTTTAACTCTGCTATTTTCAGTTAATGAGTGTGCCAGGGAATTTGCTGAGGATGCAGGGCTAGGAGGTGTGATCAATATAAAGAACATTTGAGAACTCAAAAATAACTAATATCTAGATCATCTTGAAACCTCAAGGAATAGGATTGGAATAAAAGTGATTAGTATAAAAGGCAATATTCAAGCTCAAAAGTAACTAAGAACAGATGTAAAGTAGGCATATTTTGGCTTTCAACAGCTGGAGAGAAAGACATGAAGTAGTGATTCAGTTATCTTGTGAGCATGAGTCATTCATAGTGCCAGGAGATGGTAAATTTAATTCTTATTTACCTCAGCAGCGGTAGGCACATACAGGATCATTGTAGAAAGGACATGAGCTCTTCTGAATTGCTTTGCAAGATTATGGTCAGTGACATTCAAGAAAGACGAACTTGGTTTGGGATAAATGTGATAAAGGACTATCAGTATGAAGCAGGGAAGAGATCTGAATTTTCTTTATCAAATTTAATTAGTTATCAAATTTAATTTTTCTTAACACTTTCTAAAAATACGTATGTGGAAGAAGGTGCAAAAGGTACAGAAAGAAGTGTATGAAAAATCAACAGAATTACTTTAGTCTGAAAACTAGCCAACACTATACAGTTATCACAGCAGTGAGGTTCCCAAACTATCTTCTAATAAAAAATAATAAGAGAGAGATTTTTTTGTAAGAATATGACTTAGTGAACCATGTTGTCACAGGGAATAAAGAGCAAGTCCACCTGAAAATCTCAGAGACCTTGCTGGTTCAGACCTGTGGTTTTAACAAAGGTAGACACATTGATCAACATTCTTTTAGATTATGCACACATGCTCAAGCTTCTCCAAATTAATACTTCTAAGTATTTAGTTTAGGGTTTTTCAGTATTTCAGATTCTGCAAGAAGTTTCCTGTGCAGAACACTAGACAAAACATTAATTGCAGCAAGCTTTCCTTCTATCCAAATAGCCAAAGTAGACATTGGGAAGAGACTGACTTCAATGGAAAAATGGCATTCTTCCAAGTCACAAGTAAATAAACTATGTGATTCATAATTTGTACATTTACAATGACCAGAATTACGAGAACAAGGGCTACAATTCATTTCACTGGCATATATAAGCAAGTAAGATTTTATTTTTCTGCCTTTCAGACTTCCAGATTCCATATATGTATCCAAGTACTTGTGAGCCTGCAAGAAATAAATTCTTTGACATCCTGTGCACTTAGTCAGACAGAACACTTCTTAAATAGTAGACATGTTAATTGGATGACCTTGTCACTTTAAAAATATTTCAAAATTTACTGGCAAGGATCTTAAACTCAAGTTTCCTACCTGCTTGGCTGAAAGCTATTTTAGCTTGCTTTTTTTTACCTATGAATAGTAATAACCTTGTGTGAGGGTTTAAGGTCATGATTCAGATGCCTGGCCTGAATGACGAATGTGCTTGATTTAAACTCCAATTTATTGCCTCTCAGGTGATTGAAGAATCACTTAAGAGATCCTCCATTAATTCCTGCTGTTAAGGATATTCCATGGTGTATATTTTGGAGTTTTATACAGAGGTTTTTGTAGAAGTTTAATTATTAAAGCCTGGAACAGATGTAGTAGCAGGACCTGAAAGGGCTCAGTGGTCCTATCTGATGAAGAGGGATTTCCTGTGGATTAGTTTGCCATCATCCAGCAGGTGCAGAACCCTGTGCTGCTGTATTCTGTGGAGGTCTTTATCAGAAAGCTACAGGCTGAGGTGGAAAAAGGGTTCTATTCCATAGAAAAAAGAACAAAAATTTTGCCCTTTCTTTCTTTCAAAAAATGATAAAAAAACCCCTAAGCCCAACAAAACCACTTAAAGCAAACAAATACAAGAACTTTTTAGAGCTTAAAATGAAGTCGATATTGTTTATTCCATTAATTATCTTGACTTTGCATATTTTGTCACAGTCTCTATCCCAAATGTTCTTAGAATCTATTAAAGACACCTTTGAGGAAGCAGTGAATTTTTAATTGAGTTGGCTTCCTCAGCCTGATGCATACTCCAAGTGTAACTAGATAATTGAACAGATCTTTTCTGCATTTGTATTCAGCAGTGTTTTATCACTCACATATGATCTCACATAAGTGAGATTTCAGAGGCTGTTGATGTAATTAATTCAGTATTTAAACACATAAAAGGAGGAGATTCTATTTCTTTTTTCTTGTGTAAAATCACATTATGAAGAATTTGTTTGTTATCATGTCTTATTTAATATTTAAAAAAAAGACCAAAACCTAAACTTTTTTTCTGAAGGACAGGTACGGTACAGGAAAATTTCTGAATCTTCTTAGATACTGGATCAGTAAGAGAATGTATTTTCCATTACTTTATTCTTTAAAACATGTTGGATATTAACTCTGCCTTTTACAATCTCTTTTAACAATACAGAAACCTTCCGCACTGTAATTTCTATACAACACCTCATGTCATTTTTGTGATGGAAAATGTCAAGGCCAGGTTCCTTTACATCATGAATATAGAAATAAATTTTTATATAACGTTTATTTGACTAGATTTTAAGTTTGTATTTTAAAGACTTGCTAAGAACAATTGACAATCGAATAATAAATGAATTTTCATTAGTGAAAGCAATGCTGTTAGAAAGCAAGGTATTATTTTATATTTTACATGTTCCTTGACTCAAAAACTTTGGTGTCCTGTCTGGTGGTGAGACAGCCTTGAGAAGCTTTTCCCCTAATTTATCCAACAGTTACTTATTTTATTGCCAGAGTACAATGTAGTTATTATTTTTTTACGGATCCGAGACAGAAGAAATAATTACTTTAACCTGCCTACAGGTGAAAAAAACTCTCTGGAATATTTCATTCTAGTGTGTCATTCTTTCTCCCTAATTATTTTATTGTTTACTACCTGCAGGTCTCTGAATGACAGTTAATTGGAAGGATTAGCCTCTGCCAATTTTCTTTTATTTTCAAAGATAACAAATGAGCCAGAATTTCAGTATTTATAGAAGAGTCCCACACATAAGGCTGTTGGAAGGAAGGCTTTTGAAGAAAACTCTCCATCTCTAGAAATGTGATGGTGAATATAAAAAAACCACAGAGAGTTTAAAGGAACCTCCCATTTTTAAAATAAAAGGGATTTCATAATAATTTATTATTTCTTCAAAGAACTTGCAATAAAAGGAAGATGGTCCTATGAGCTGTGGAATTTTTATGGCAGTTAGAATGTGAATAAATTTCAAATAAAAAATTTGGAGCACATTATCTCCTGCAAACTGCTGGAAAAGGCCCCCTAAAATAAACACTATGGAAGTGCTGGCAATGGTGTGTTTTTTATTATAAAAAGCATTATTTTTATAAGAATTGCTGGATTAACATCTTAATTTCTGTTATATTTATTCTTTTCTAATTCTGTATATTGCATCTTGGTGACATTGACTGAGAGGATCGATCTAGTTTGTGTGTTTAAACAAAGGTTGCTGTGGCTTTCTTTGGGTCTCAAATGACATCTTATGGATATGAAGAACAGTAGTGGAACGTGTCCACAACTGTCAGTGGTTCTCTCCTGCAAGTGATCAGATCCCGAGGGGAGGAAGTGGCACAAGCATCAGCACACAGTTAGTTCAGTGTGAGGGAACTCCTTTAGCGAGTGGAGCTGTCAGCCATGCTCCTGCATTTTGGGTACCTGCAGGAAAGTGTCACCTCCTGTGTGCTCACTGCCACAAAGCTCTGCAGAAAGGCACGACTGAAAACTTTTTGCTGGAATATAAGCGGGTCAAAAAAGCCCGTGCAGACGTTTCTGTTGCCAGCAACTCTTGCTAGGCATGCATCAGTTTTCCCTTGAGTGCAGTAACTCTCATATCACGTGTACAGGTAATGTTAACCACCTGGTGAGCAATTTCAAAGAGCCAGTTAGTTCCCTCTCCATGTCTTTCCCCTACTCCCCAATACTACACTGAGGACTCTTTGACTTTAGTAATAATCTTCTAAACTGTTTAAAATATTATACTGCTGTTTCTTCCATCTGTTCCTTGCTGACTGTTGTCTGACCCCCTCTGTTCACCATATTGGCAATGGTGAAACTAATGTCAAAAATGGCAAAAACATGTTACCTTATTCTTCTGCATAGCTGTTTATCCTTCCCTTGTTTATCATTCTTTAAATTAGAAACTAAAATCCTTGTTCCATATGGAGCCAAATCTATCACTGATCCTACTAATAATGGAAAAAAAAAAGTAATAAGGATGATATTTCAGTAAACATGGATTGTGGTAGTGCTTTCCAAACCTGTTTTGGAGTCCATTCAGCAAAAGGGTTTAATTTTCCCAACGGCTGATATCACAGTAGTCCAGAAGTATAATGCACAAATAACATAAATAAAACATGAAATTTCAAAGGCATATAAATACTATCAACTCTTGCTTTAGTGGAATAAGATTACAGAAGGCATGATCAAAGTACCCTGAAACAATAGTAACATGAGTAGAGGATTGTTCTGACTCGTCTTGGGTTTCAATAGGAAAAAGATGCAAATAAAACATTTTGTTTTGGATAAGCTTTAGGTTAACATTTCTGCCAGTTTCAGGTTAAATCAGACAAGATTCTGATTTGGCCTTGGCTGAGACAAAAATATTCTGAGCTCTTTTCAGGAGACTTTGGCAATCTTGCATAGCCAAAATGAAAAAGAGATTATTATTTACCTTCCGAAATTCTTATATGTCATCATTCCTGGGAAATCAAGTCTAAAAGAAAAAATATCTTTTATGATTTTGCAATAGATTTCAACCAATATAAAGAGAGGAATTCCACAAAAATTATTTCTGTAAATGTAAAAATCAAAGAAATAAAATATGCTTAAAAAATAAGCCAGTCTCTTTCCAGGAAAGCTTTCCACATACTGTTTTAGAATATGAGTCTTGATGTTAAAAGTGGCAGACAGAGAATGAATGACATGAGCTGAGATACCCTGTTATTCTTAACACGGTTTTAAAAAAGAACAAATTTGAAAAGCATGAAAAAAAGTTGATTTTTTTTCATAGAAGAGGCTCTAGTGAACCCACAGATTTCTGTCATTCAGAATATCAGAAATAACTGTTGGCTTGTTGGGACTTCCACAGGAATTTGACTTTGGCATGGCTTATTTGTCTGGTTTCAATTATTTTTTTGTGTCTTTCACCACCATGATTAAGCATACTTTTAAGCATGTAAGGTAGGATTGCTAGTTAGGAAGTGAATATGATTTTAATTCTAGGTATCAAAAAATCCACAACTTTTCATTCTTTCCTAAATGGTTGGACAGCTTCCTGGAAATCTCAGTGCTCTTAATTCTCGGTGGCCTTGAGGAGAGTCAGTGGCTATTTAATCATTCTTTCTTCATTAGGAACTGTAATTTTTTTTCCTCTCCTGGTGAATTTCCACCAGCATCAAGAGTTTCTCCCTCACTCATTTGTTCCAATCCAAGCAAATTCTTGCTTCCCATGACACTCGAGTTTCAACTGTTCCCTAAGATCAACAATCAGTTGCTGATTGCTGTAGTTTTCACAGTCAGGGTGGGACTGTTCACCTTTTACTACCAGCTTTTGACCTGCAAAATAGTAAGAACAAGAGGTATTACTCAGGCACATACCTGAAGGAAATGCAAAAAGGATTTGCCTGCCAAGGATCTTTTGCCCTAATCAGGCAGACAACAGATTTTTTAAAACAGAGGTAAAGACACCGGTGGATATAGGAAAATAGGAGAATAATGGCTTCATCTAATTAATAATCACCTAACTTGATGAGATCATTGTATTTTCAAAAAAACACTGCCAGAAATATGAGGAACACTCAACTTTATGTCAATTCCTAGAAAAAGCATGTCGGAATAAAACATTATTGGGCACTTAGGAAATAAAACAATGAACTTGTCAGGAACAAGCTAGATTACACTAATGTACCTTTTATCCAAAACCAATAGGCCTTTTGCATAAAGGAGAAGCAATTGAAACAATATTAAGCTGTGAGAAGCCTTTTGACATGGTTGCTGAATACACTGTAATAAATACTGAAAACCTCA
>VZTR01020073.1:11035-47257 GCA_013400775.1 Chaetops frenatus | reverse complement strand
CCCGTGGGGTTCAATCCCAGGAGCAGGCAGCACTCCAGGAGTGCAGTAGCTGATGTCACACAGGGATTCCTCTTGGAGTTTGGGTACCACACCCTCTTTGGCCCATAAGAGGATGGGAAGGATGTTTGTGATTTTGCATGATTTTAGTGTGTTGATGCTCTGTGAACACAGAGGTGAGGTGAGGGTGATTTATGCTGTTGGAAACAAAATTCTGATGCTTTCAGGGAGCTTCAGGTATCAGTGAGTTTTGTTGCACAGTCAGGAGCTTACCTTGAAGGAGGAAAGTCTGTTTTTAAAAACCAGCTTTCTCTTTAGTATGGAAAGTTTCATTGTGATTGTGGGATAAAGGTTCTGATTCCAGCTTTTTAAAAGGTTTGGCTTGCAGACTGCCAGCTGCAATGATGAGAAAGACCCTGAATTTTATTTATGGCTATGAGAAAGAAAAACACTCTTAATTTAGTTTGGTATTTTACTGCATTTTACTGCTGTTAGTGTGAAGAACAAGAAAATCATATCAGCTGTCTTTGACTATGAAACAATGCTGCAAGTTACAAATATACCCAACTAAATTTTCACTTCTACAGCTGAAGACAGCATTTAATCAGCTCTGTCAGATACTTGGATAGCAGCAGTAAAAACCAGTGCAGACACCTCTCTTGAACACCTGTGATATTTACAATATCACTGAATATAATTTCCTGTGTCACTCTGAGGCTGTGGTAGAGACCAGGTCATTTTACAGCTCTTTGAAAATTGTTATAAATCACTTTAAGATTTTTTTAAATGAGTTTCAACAGAATGATTTAATCAGTGGTAAGGCCAGCTAAGAGTTGCACTGAATCATGTTGTACCAGAGGATTAATCACAAAGAGGAAAAAGGATCATAAGCTCAAATTAGTTTTTTAGTGTTGAAAAATTACATCTCACCCCAGCAGTGCAGCCCCAAGGTCAGGCTGCTTAGGGTCCAGAGAGGAATAAGATCATTTGTTTAGCAAACTAAGGTTGATGCCTTTTGGTTTTATAGGGACAGAGTGGCTTAGACTGTACAGAAATACTTGAAAGACTTTGTGACTTTGGGTCAGTGAAATAAAAAAATATTCCAGTTTTATTTAGAAGAGTTTTCAGAAATGTGCTCAGGAAGTGGTTTCATTCTCCTAGCTGACATCAGACAGAGCTTAAGAATTTTCAAACACTACAATTCCAAACTTATCTGCTAACTGATATTATTTGATAGTAAGTGGAGATCAGTTTGTTTAATTTCCTTTAAAGAATTTCTTGTCCCTTTAGACATTTTTTTTAATTGCCCACATAAAAGTTTACTCTTCATTGTTAAACAGAATTATAAAGCAGTTCTGTATTTAAGAAAATGGTTAACACATCTGAAAGTTCTAATTTATTTACTGCAGACAACATTGAGGCTAACTGAATAGGAAGACAATAGAGAACTCCTCAAAAACAGAGTTGTTTTGAGTGCAAAGAGAAAGCTGATATCTCATAGGAGTAGCTATCATTACCTGTGGGGGAAAAGGTGTAGGAATTGTTCTCTTGAAATTAATTTCCAGCAAAACGTTTAAATTTGACACTTGCAGATAAGTCTTTATGCAGCTCATAACCTGTGGAATTCATTGCAAAAGGACAGGACATGAGACTTCTATGCATGCTATAGTATCAATAGCTGTAAATTATTTTAATCTTTGTTAGATGACAAAAAAGAAAAAGAAAGTAACTTCTGTGAAAATCAAGACTCACAGTTAAATGTTGTGGAGCTTCTTCCTAAGCAAAATTAAGCTGTGTGCACAAATGGCCACACTTGTCTGCAGTTTAGTGGATTCCAGACTCAAATGAGCAAATCCTTCACACATCTGTTGTGAATGGTTTGGTGGCTCTTCTTTTCCTATTGAAAACAACACCC
Source organism: Chaetops frenatus (assembly GCA_013400775.1). Taxonomy (NCBI): domain Eukaryota; kingdom Metazoa; phylum Chordata; class Aves; order Passeriformes; family Picathartidae; genus Chaetops; species Chaetops frenatus. The sequence continues at coordinate 45,345 of VZTR01020073.1, read as the reverse complement.
CTGAATCTGTCACTGGGGCTTGGCATTGTGCCTTTTGTCAGAAAAAGAATGTTTAGGATTTGTACATGAAGAGCAGAACTCACTCTGCTACTTCTACCTTGTTTGTGGAAATACAAAGCAGTAGTTTGGATTCTGTGGCGTTGGGGCATTTTAATTTTGGAGTTGATTTTTTAAAAAATTTTGCTTTTATTTTTTCAAAATGTGATCCTGTACTTAGTAAGGATCTCATAAAATTCCTTTTATTATAGTCATAAAGCTAGTGTTGAACATTATGGAGGTTTCCTAAGATAGGAACATTTTTCCTTGTCATGAAGGCATCTTAGAGCTGTAATTGGTGGGGTGGTGTGTGCTGGGGCAGTGTGCTCAAACTGTGCTGCTCTCATGAGTCTGATCCCAAAGATCCTGATCTGGAGAGCCCTCCTGAGGAAGCTTTGGCCCTGCAGGATGGTGCTGGCCCATAGCAGTAATGGAATTTTATTCCTGTGCCAATGGCAACTGGAGCTGCCCTTAGAGGGATGTGCTGTGGAAGTGTCTCAAGGATGGATGCCTGGTAGCTGAGAAATAAACCAAAGAAAAGCAAAGATTGTCTCCTGCCTAGAGAGACTGGATCTTTTTGGATTATTTTCATTATTTTAGAGACATAAAAGTTCTAACTTCACCTTTGTTTCTTCATGCTGCTTTTTGTAAGCATGTTAAGCCAAGTTATATGAATTAATATTTTCTGTGTAACATATTTATATAAGTTAGATTAAATGGCAGCATTCCAGGGTCAGAATCAGTTAAAATACTGAACCTGCCAAACCATGCCAATATATAGTCTAATTTCATTGTAAAATGCTATTTAGGGGCCAGCAGAACACACTAGTGTATTTTTCCATCCCTACACAAGAAATTACCAGGTTAATACAATGAATTGATTTGAACTTAGAAGTTGTATTCCTATTGTATCATGATGAGAGAGTGTTGGTTATTGAAATATTAATTTGACTTAATTTGGACTGGAGACTTCTTATTAGCTATTTCTTCCATATTAAACCATCTATGTGGTAATGCTGTGCATAATGGAAAATGAGCACCAATTGCTCCTATTATTTGGACAGCTGCATTGAAGGTTCTTTTCTGAAAGAGAGAATGGTAGCTAGACCTAAATAAAGTGATATCAGGAGTAGTGGTTGTCATAGATGACTTATTTTGACTTTGGAGAATTACACAGAGCAGCCATTGGTAAATGGTAAAATGTAAGTCAGGGGAAAACAACGTGAGTTACCCTCCTGCTTCAGGCTGGTTTGTCCTGGGGCTGAACAGAATTCATGGCAGAAGTGTCTGGAGTTCCTATCAGTTTCTGGGATCCCACAGAAAATTTACAACACTCTTATCTGATGGTGCTTTCCTCTAATACAGACAAATTCATTTTCTATATTGATCTTCAAGTACATTCTGTTCCATTCTCAGTAATTTATTTTAGAGCAGTATTTTTTCTTAGGTGAATGAAGCTGGGATAAAGACAAATCACCTGGAGTGTTTCTGCAAGGAGATACCTCAGTTTTAGCTGAAATTCGGGCCCGAGTTAAAAATGTGGAGTTAATCCAAAAGGATGCCTGTGCAAGAGAGGGATAATTTGAAACCTTAGAGGGCCTAGCAGATCATGTGTAGTAAGTGAAAGAAGAGCCTGGAAGAGATTTTCAGAAATACTTTCATTAAGTAAAAGTTAATCACATGAAGAGTGATGATTAAGATTATAATTACCTGTATTTTTTCTGCTACCTGACACTCAAGTAGCAGACTGAATGCATTCTCCAAGAACAAAGTATGTAATCATAGAATTAAAGAAGCATGCCTAAAGAAACAAAATGGGGAGAGTGTGTGTATCTTTACATTTGTTCCAGTGCACACTTGCGAATTTTTCACTTTGTCTTTCACTGCTGTCACTAATCTGATGGCTTTATAGCCAGCAAGCATCTGTGAGCTTCCAGGACTGAGTGTTCCAATTGCATTTGGATTTACAAGACAGGGTATATAATAGGATAAATACATAAATGGAGAATAAAATACATTTGCTATCTTCCAAAATTTTAAAAACCCCCTAATCCTGGAAAGTTGAAAATTCAGAAGACCAACACCAACAAGGCAAGGACTTTTTATTGCAGCCAGATTAAAAAATATATTTAGTAATGAGCAAAGCATAAATGTCCAGATCTGTCATACCCATTTACTAAAAATACAGAGTAATGTGCCTTTCTTTTTGTGGGGATATTTTTGAGTCTTCCTAATTTTCAGTTTGCCGGAGAACCAAAGGGATTGTGTTTATTTGGGAATAGTTCCTGTCACTGAATTCTGCTTTGGTGTGTTTACGTGTGCTGAATGTTTTAAATATTTGGCCAATGTTTCAGGGCAAAAATAGAATCTGAACACTTGAAGATTTTGGTGTTTCTTCCTCCAGTTGCAGTAAGAGGAATCCACAAAGCATTTCACTGACCTGATATGATGAGTTTCTTTGCATAGTCAATAAAATAAACTACTGTTAATAAATGTAATGATAGTATCTTCTTCAGCTGTGGTTTTTTGTTTGTGTTTGTTTTATGAGAGGAGAGCAGAGGGAGAACTGTTTGAGTTCTCCTTAAATGGGTGCCTGGATTTGATTTCATTTTTTTTGTTGCATCTAGAGCTTGAGCTTTTTTCAGTCATCTGTATAAGCAAGATAGGCAACCTAAGGTTTATCTATGTGGAATATTTGCTTTTTTTGCAAAGCAAACATTAAAAAAAAAAAATCCAATGGCAATTTTATATCCAAACCCCTAAAAGATAACCCAAATATTTGACAATATTTATAATTGTAGAACAGTTTGTTAACACAGTACTCATCTGCCTGCTGTGCTTTTTCAACCCATTCTTTGTCTTGACAACATAAGGCTGAAATGGAAAAAATATTTGAGTTAACTGCCCATTTCTTTCACCATGCTAAAGTTTTTCTGCTGAGGAAAATGTGAGTGGTGCAGAATGTAAATGATGATGCTCAAGTCCTCCCATGCAGGGATCCTGATGAAAAACTGCTGTTAAAATGTTGTCAAGAAATTGCTGCTGTATGTTGTGGGTATCAAATGTCTTTGCTGGCTGTAAATTAGGGAACATCCCGTGTTCTATTACATTAATTGCAGATATTTCTTCTTAAACATAGCATTTGTTAATGTATTTATAGTCCATTTGTTTTAATAAATACCAATTTTGCTTCAGTGTTTGTCTGAACAGCCAGACTTGAATGGGTTATAAATCTGCTGGATTCTTCTCTGCACATTGCAACTGCCAACCTTGTGCTTGTGTTGTTTAAAAGAAAGAAATCTCCTTTTGTGGGTTTTGGTTTGGGTTTGTTGGGTTTTTTTGGGTTTTTGCTTTGTGGTTTGGTGGTTTGTTTGTTGTTGTTGTTTTTGTGGGGTTTTTTGTTTGTTTGTTTTTGGTGTTTTTGGGGGGGTGGGTTGTTTTGTTTTGTTTTCTTTTTTCCCCACTCCAAAAATTCGGATGTATTTCTTTAAGAGAATGAACTAATGTGTATATATATATAATGTACATATATCTACATATAAATATATATATGCTAAATTCTGAGTAAGGACTGTTTGCATTTATTAATTTTATTCCAGCTCTGTTAAGTAATAATATCTGTCTTCTACCAATGTATTCTAATAGAATCTTACAGGAACCTATAAATCTGAGAGAAATAATTTACTGCCTGGATTTTCTGCATGTCCTGTTATCACTGATGTGGCTTGTCCATGGTGACATTCTCTTTTCATTCAACAGAAAACAACAGTTTTGTTGTTGTTACTACTTTTTACCCTAAATATTGCTCCATCAAAATATTTTATGGACTGATCTGTGTGAATATTTAGCCTCCTTTCTGGTTTTATTTGCCATTTTGTTAGCAGGTTTTTTCCCCTGAGTTAGAATTATATATTATACTATTATTATTATTGTATTATATATATTCTTGTATTTGTAACTGTTCAACAGATTGACATGAAGGATCAGTTACTGTAACTCTAAATGAAAATAACCTCTCCTGTGAGGGCAAGAGATTGATATCTGTGTAGATATTTCTGTTCCTAACACAGTACTGTCTTCAACTTGGAAAAATTACCTTCCTATTTTTTTTCTGTTGCTTTCTGCCAATGAACACCTGCTAACATTACACAAAGTACACATAACCCCTTATCTCTGTAACCTGTTGCAAAATGATAACGATGGATGTGGCAGATAAGCAATTAATGGCTCTAAGGAAAGTCACTGAAAAGTAATTTTCCAGGGAATCACCAAGTTTTAAAATGTGGGGACTTATTTGGACTTAGAAGTTGTTCTGCAAATCTGGTCTTTCAGTAAGGCTACTGTAAATTTTCACAGTGGTATCTTGGCTTTGTGGAATGACCTGATTAAATGATTGATTAGCTGATCACAGATGCAAGGGGCTATATGTATTTTTCTCAGTTCTGCTTATTCCAGTAATCTTTTTGTTGTTGTTGTTTTCGATTTTGAGAATAAGTTGGCTTTTCTTTTTGTGTTTTACAATTTCATGTTCATTAATCAGCTCATAGTCACTGCAGGTGGTGCTGGGAATCAAGGATAGGGGGTTTTGTTGGAAATATCCAGCCTTTGCTTTACTAGTTTCCCATTCTAGTCAGTTGGCACATCAGCAAAGCAAAATGAAAGTGCAATTGTCGACAGGCTTTTTGCCACTAACCTACTACTCTGAATTTCCTGGTTCTCCTGACAGCCACGTTACAAACCTGAGAACTGCACTGAGGCTTTTCCTCTGCAGTTGGATGATTTGTGCTCTTAAGTTTAGGTATACTCAGATTTTAGAAGAAAATTTTTGCTTTGGTGGGGGACAAATATATTCAGGACTGAAATGCTGTGAACTCAATACAGGTGTGTGCAGGTTAGCACTTTGTAAAAATACCACTCTGGGTGTCAGCTGTGTTACTTTAGGTCCAGTGCTCAGAGAATGCTGCAGTTTTGAACTTGTTGGCATATTGCTTTCAGAAGAGTGTTGCTCTGTGTGCCCTTAATATAAAATAGCTGAAAGTATTTGTGTGAGACAAGCAGGAAATAGCATCGTGTGCTTGTGGTATATACACTGCTTTGGCTCATAAAATTCATAGCTTTGCACCTGATATATCAACTCACATGTTCATGTTCTTAAAGTACTCCATAATAGACTAAATAGCCACATTCTGAACAGTTTTGTGTATAAGAAGGTACAGTATGTAATTAAAATTTTCCTACTCTATATCTTGATTAAGAGTCTCCATTGATTTAATTGGAATGCAAAGTTACAGCTGCAGAAAACTTGAGCTGGGAGAGTGCCTCCATCTGCCTTTCTTACCTAGAAGAATTAGGATGTTGTTACTCAAAGGGGATAAATATCATAATTAAGAATTTTCAGTCAATTGAGTTCTCCACTCTTGACTTGTGTTTGAAGCTTCTTCACAGGACTCTGTCTGTGAAACACTTAATTTTGCTGACTATTTACTTGTATCCTTTCTGTTTATCAGATATGGTTTTTTGGTGTCTGTGTGTGTGTGTTTGGGTTTGGGGTTTTTTTTGTTTAGGTTTGGTTGGTTGGGGTTTTTTTCATTCTGTTTTAGAAAGGAGAAGCAAGTGTGGAGGTGATAGGACATGTGCTGGAGTGTGTTCAGATTTGTGTCATGAGCCAGGGCTGGGCACAGTGTATTCACAGGGATGTCTGTCCTGCATCCAAGGGATGCTCTGAAAAATCCTGGTCCTGCTCACACACCTGTACCTATGGCACAAAAGGGGAAAAAAAGGAGAAGGGTGGTATCAAAGAAGGAAGCTCTAAAACGTTCCCTGGTTCTGAAATAAATCTGACCTGTTATTTTACAGTACAATACCAAAATATTAAAAGAAACTCCAGTGGATCTTCTGAGATAACAACATTTTATTCAGTAAGGTTTTCAGAAGGAAAAATACTGCATCCTGCCTTGGGCACAATGTAGAATTGAATAATACAGGGGAAAATCGTGCAAGCACTTGTTACTTTGCTTCTAGGTATTTTTAGGCAGTTTCCTGCTCAAATATAACTAAGCTCCCACCATTTCATATTAGGTTAATAAGTAATTGTAATGGAGAATAAGAAAGCTGGTGAGTAATGATTAAAATGTGGTTGGTGCTGTCTCCATTGCCTGGATGAATAGCAATATTCACTTAAAACCTCAAATTCCTGGAGGAGATGATTTTCTAGTGTTCTATTTTCTTATCTCGAGTCACTTCATTATTAGCATCTGAGACTTATTAATAATTTGAATTCATGTGTCTCAGAACAAGGAGCTCAATAAAAAAGAAAACACTTATTTCCATATGCAAATCAGCCCCAGGCAGATAAGAAGGTTTCCCTGGCAGAAGAAATGATGCATTTCCAGTTAAGGATGTCAAAAACATCAGGCTTAGGTGGTAGGGTCTCTTGTATGTACCAATTCATAGAAGTTTTTCATGAAAAGCAAGTTTTTGGGGAAAAATATACTTTTAAGATGTGGTAGGGGTGGCATTTGTGGGAGTAATTTTGTAGAGGAAATGGCTTCTTTCACTTAATTTCTGCAAGAACATTATTGACCTTTGAGCTGTTGTCACTGGTTTGAAACCCCCTGTCTGTTGCATGTTTATGAGTAAATGCATAGAAGCCCTTTAGGATTTAGTTTCTTGTTGAAATGTCAAGGAACTAAATATGCATCCTTTTCATTTGAGTGAATCTGTATTGTCTGATAATGGGGAAAGGGGACTATTTAACTGTGAAAGTTCTGGTGTGATTAATTACAGTGTATGTTTGTATCCAAAACTGAACACTTTCATCTCAAAGATGGGCTGGAAGCATTTGCTGATACCTTAAAGAGTTTGAGGATGTAGCTGCTGCCTTGTGCTGTGTAGCCCTCTTGTTTGCACACTGTCATGGGGGAATGCAGCAATCCATCACATTTATTTAGATGGAACAATAGTTATTCCAACAGTTTTATAACCATCCTTTATATTGTTATAGCCAAGGCCATTTTGTCATGAGCTTTTCAATTCCAGAGCCATTGCCCATCATTTATCTGCATAACTAAAACCAGTGGTAAGCACATTTCTGCCACAGTGAGACTGATAATGGTTTCTGTTAAAGTCTTTTTAATGATTCAATTTGAAGCAGTGATTTCCAGGGAAAGGAAACTCCATTTGTTAGTGGTTTTTTATATTAATTCTTTTTATATGAAAAGAGTAGCAGAGAAGAAAAAGAATAATTTCTGCTTTTTAAATTTTCCACACTTGCAAAATAGCTGCATGTAAAATAGGAATGTGTCAAACAAAAGCTTTGTTTGGAGAATAAGATGATTGACTGCAGATCCTATGGCCTCTTTCCTGTTCTAAGAAAATTCCAGGCTTTTGGACAATGCAAAAATGAACTGACAAAACTGCCATTGCTTACATGGTTTTAATTAGGTTTGCAGTTCCACTTTACCTTAAATTGGAAAAGAGTGGCTCTAATGGCTCCTTATATAGAGAGTTTTACCTGTCTGCTGCCACAGTACTGGTACCTGTGCTGAGCACAAGCAGGTGAATTTGTGTCTGAAGCATTTACTGCTCCTTTGAGTTCTTACAGATGGTTTTCCAGTGCAAGCAGCCCACCTCTGCATTTCCCCTTCTCTCTCCTCACTGAACAGTTGCCAGCTTCTCTTGATCCTAATTTTTAGTTCTGTGCAAGCATATGAAGTGTTTAAAAAAGGAAAAAATAAATACAGAAACATTAATGAGGAGCTTATATTCATGTGATGAGAAATGTTAGTTGCATAATGTATAATTTGCTGTAATTAAGGAAATGGAATCAAGGCAGTGCCCAAACTTGCCTCGAAACAGTGCCTGAGTGGAAATGCTTGGGCTGCAGTAAATTAATTCCCAAATGTTGTTCTTTTTAAATCCATTGCTGTGGACAATGTGGAGCACTGAGATTCTCATCTTGAGAGCTGGTCCTGATTTAGAGAACACATGCTCAGACAATGGAGTCAAAATTTAAGCATTTAAGGTTTTGTATATAGGTACAGCAGCCAGCTTAAGATGACATTTTTTAATAAAAAGGACAAAGCCTATGTATGATAATCCTGTATATTTGAACATTTTAGTGGTTTTGGTAGAGCTTTGCATTGAATTTCTTACATGAGGAAACCATCTAAATATTTCCTATGTGCTTTATAAACCTGAAAAGTTGCCTGGAGATCTTTGTAGCACTGGAAAGCAAATGGCAGGGTCAGCTTTCTGTAGTGGAACAGACCAACCATTTTATCAAGGAACTTCTGAATTGTGATAGTTTAAAGAGTTCCAGATTTATTTATTTTTTTTTAATGGAGATCCAGGCTTAATGAACCAAGACAAGTAATTTAATCTTAATCATAGATCATGTATTAAAGTCAAAATCTTCCCCTTCCTAGGGGCCTAGAGTTTTAATAGTTTCTTGTATTCAGGTTGCCACCCTTTGAGGTGGCTAAAAGCAATTTGTTATTAGAGGTATCTTGGCCCATCTTGAATCTACTTTAAGATTTGCAGATATCTCCCAAGTAAAACTAAGGATCGTTGCCTTCCTTTTGTGAGGGTCATAATAATTTGTAAAATGGAGTGTAAAAAACTTACAGAATTTTTGAGACGCTACTCAGCAGACTGGATAATGAAATCCCGGTGAACTCTTTTAGTCTGAAATGTTACAGCTCACTCTCAGCTGATCACCTGTGAAGTTAAAATCACCTCCTTTTCAGCAGCTGCACTTTCTCTTGCCCTTTGAGATGCAAAAGCCTTTTAGGGCAGGGACTCAGCTGACCACAGGGTTGAGACAGTCACTGATCCTCAGGACTTGTCACTACTGGAATATAAATCCCTTTCTTCTAGAGCTGCTCAAAATGGGAAAAAGTGGTTTTGGTGAAGAAATACCTCTTAGCTGATTTCCTGCATGTAAGAGGGGACAGGCTGTCGTCTTTTGTGCCTGACTATTGTTCATTACGTTTTTGTATTTATAGGATGCACAGGAAATGCTTAAAAATGTTTCAAATCTTGATTTCTCTTTTTAAGCAGTCCCTAGGATGATTCCTAAGCTGATTTGCATTCAGTATGTGCTGATGGGTAATGCGACTTTACTGGTGAATAATCCTGTTTACATTTGAGTTTAAATGTTTTTTCTGTAGTCAAAATGTGGGGAAAAGGGGAATTTCAGCAGAAAATTAAGGGAAGGAATTTCTCTATGTTCCATCTTTTTTTGAGTAAGTTGTGCCATTGGGAAAAAAAAATAAAGCAAGAGAGAGGCTACCAAAGGAGAGCATTGTCCTACATTTTGCATTTTGTGACTTAACATTTATAAATCATTTAACTCCTTGCATTGCTTTAAACATTATATAAAGAGAGGTTTCACATGCAAACTCCCCAGAATCTGAGTGTCATGGATGTTTGAAAAATGAACAAATATGCAGTGTTCTGCAGCCCCTCATCGTCTGGCTTTTTTTTCATGTTTAAAATCCCAAATTACTGCCATTCCCTTTCCTCTGTTGAACAGAGAAACGGCTGACAGAAGCTTCTCAGAGTGCTCCTTGTGCCTTCCCACGCTGTTCCCAGGATTTTGGGCATGTCCCAGGTAAAACTGACAGGTTCATTGCTTTCCATTTGGCACACTGACAATGTGTGCTCACCTCTGATCACGTTTTGTTCTCCACCACGGAGATTTCTCTGTGGTTCTGTGCCGTGCTCAGCTTTGTGCTGCTCAGAGCAACTCAGTGCACTTCATTTCCTTGGGGTTTTGTGGCTCTGAATTTGGCACCTACTCACTGAACCCTGACTTCTGTTGGGGTCCTTGATGCTTCCCCATGACTTCTTCAGTGCTTGTTCACAGCCAGTTAAACGAAATATTGTAGCAGTGCCTGTCCCCTGCTTTCCCAGTGACATTCCCTTTTGGATAGCAGGCTGTTTTATAGCAGAACCCTTGCACAGTGCACATGAAGCATGAAAATTTTATTTTTTTAATAACACAGTGTACAGCTTTTGAAGGTGCTACTGGTAAATTACCCAAAACCCAATAAGGAATGAAATTTTCTCTGCCTTTGCTTGAATCTATCAGATGAGGTTAGCTGTCTTGGATTTTTTCCAGTTTGAAACAGACTTTTCTGTTTCTGCATAAGCATGACACCATCTTTGACTTTACTTTTTTATTGCTCTCTTTGTGGATTAAATGCTTTGATTTCTTCAGCCTTGTGGGGTCTGGGTTTCTTTCCTTTGTTTGATGCTGCAGAATCTTTTGCCCTGGGTCTGTCAGTTCTCAGTTGTGCATCAAGAGGACCTGTGTATGCATGTGTGCAGTTCATTGGAAAAGCTTACAAGCAAATTTCACAGGAAATGACCATTCATATTTCATAGAAAATATTATTACTCTCCCACATTTCAGTAGACTGTCTTTCTTGCTGTTCTGAGATAATTAATAAATACAAAATGACAGGGCATGAATTGTGTTGAATTAATTTAGGTTGTTAGCTGTGAATCTGACATCTGAATGCAGCCAGCAGAGCCATCTATGCTATAATAAGATTCTTCTGAAAGCCCAGCAGTCTGAGATAATAAAATATGCACATATATGCCTGAGTTTATACTTTTTTTCCCTATATATATGTATATATATCTATGCACACATAACCCTCCCTGCAGTGGAAGCTACTGGGTAGTCACTGATGAGACTCCCATGGACCATTTTTCTCTGCAAGTTCTATGGGAGTCTTCTTGAGGTCTCATCTAGTCACTGCAATTTTCAACTCAGTGTAATGAATGGAGCAATTTACAGCCACTGCTCAAAATTATTACCAGACAGTCATGCCTCTAGATTTCTCCTGCCTTTTTTATAACAAGAAATATTTTGGTGGCCTGCTATTGTTGACAGCTTTGTTGGGAGCTTTCTAACAGTAATAAAAAAAACCCCTCCAGTACAACAGCTAATTCAAGATTTATGGAGCATGTGGAATTTTACTCCAAGACTGAATGTGCACATAATCAGGAAGCAGAGTCTGAATACAGGGAAATGGAGGAGGGCATTGCCCCTCATTCTGCTCAATGGACCATAAACCACCTGCTGTTTTGAGTGCCATGCCACCAGAGAAGCTGGAGCTTTTCCAGCCTAGTAAGTCATTTTCAGCCATGTGTTTAAACACTGAAAAGGCAGGAAGAATGAAGAATATATATCTTCCCTAACATTTTTTTTTGGGTCAGTGTCATCTTCTCTTCCTTGTTGCATCTTGTCTGTTTTGTTTTATGTCTCTGTTTACAACCTTTTCAGTCTTTATAATGTACCTTTTAATATGTTTTCTGTTTTGTCTTATTTTGGACCTTTAAATCAGGTATTGATACTCAGATTGGTTTGTGGATAATTAGGCCTTTCAAAAGCATTTGAACACAGTTAAGATTGCAAGTCTCATTTTTAAGATTCTGTCTCTTTTGTGGGTTTTGAAAGCTTCCCCTTAAAGTCTTTATCAAGACTGATGCTCAACAATTGTCTTTGTGCACAGCAAAACTGCTGAAATGGGACTTCAGAGGCATTGGTGCCTTAAACTCTTGACCTTCCCTTCTTAGTTTGCTTGGGCAAATTTCTGTAGCTGATAAATATGATGATCAACCAGCACAGAAAAAACCTGGGACCAGATCCTTTCTGTGTCCTGAAGTGGGCAGAGGGTTGAGCTAAAATTGCCTGCAGCAAATACCTGACCTGGAGAAAATCTCACCAGGAAGTATGAAATGTAGTGAGAATCACTTAGTGATGTGAAAAGTAGCTCATTGTTACAGCACTTTTATCACAATGAACGCTTTTGGTTTCATCCTGCCCTCTCTGGGGGCTCTGTTTTGCTCCTGTGGAAGGGTTTGGTCTCTTTCACTGATGTCAAATTTCCTGCGAAATTTAGGGGGAAGATGTTTAATCCTGCAGACAGCAGTGGTTATTCCTGCTGAGTTTATTGGTCTTGGCAGCTGTTACAGGTAATTTTGGATTTTTGAGCTTGGACTCAATGACCTTAAGTGACTCTGCCTTGTATTCTCTTGCAAGAAACTGGAGTGGTCATAAGTCTGAATCCCAGAAAGCTTCATAACTTTGATCTGAGGGATGGAATGCAGCAATAGTTGTAGTCAGTGGGCTGGGTGCTTTGGGATTTGAAATGGATAGAAGTGCCAGATCTAAGCAGTGAACTGAACAAAACCAAACCCAAATAAAGAAGGATAGAAGCAGCAGCAGCACTGCAACTACCTCAGCTTGAAGTGATTTTTTAAAGGATGTGTCATCCAGCTTCAGGGCAAGCTCCAACCTGGGTGTTTTAGCTGGAGGATGTTCTTCAAGGCTTGGTAATTTAAGGTGAAATACTTGGATACAGAGGCTCTTACAGCAATTGGCTTCAAGATGGCTGAGGCAGCCACCTGCCAAGGGCAGTGACCTTCTCTAAGTCCCATTTTAAGTGCCTGACTTTATCTGTCAATTAGGTAGAACCCACCTGCACAGTGCTTTCAGGTTAAAATATCCCATAGCAAAGTAGTGCTTTGTCTTTTAAATTTCTTTTTAGATCTGGGTCTCTGCAGGAACAGTTGTTTCTGGGAGTAGCAGATGTCTACAAACCAGGCCATAGGTGATGACTTTTACTTTGGGCTGCATGGGAGAAGAGAACGGTGACGTGTCATTAGTTCCCAGCATGTAAAATTTAATATAATTTCATTGCTGTTGTCTTCTGCATTGTTACACTCTTTAGTGTATGGCCTGGTAGGATAGTAAGGGCAAACAGGCATAATTTATTAATTCATTAAGGGAAAGTCTCAGAGCGTGGTCATGATGGCAAAGTTGAATTTTTTCACCTGTGTTGGTTCTGTGTCATCTCAGCTTCAGCCATGAGAATATGGAATCACAACCAGCAACTTGGATCAACAATTTTTGTATGGATTTTCTGCTGCAGTGCCAAGATGAGAAGTTGGGAAGTTGTAAATGTGCTTGTAGTGAATTAAAAGTACTTGGTTGTCACTTCTGGTCACTTTTTTAACGTTAAAAGGAATTTCTAAAATACCTTATGAGATACGTACTTAATTATGGAATGCAGCTAAATTTAACTATTTATGTTTTAGACTGTGGGTTTGAGTTTTAGTTTATCAATACTTAAACATCCCAAAACTTGCTAAGATTTCTTTTGATTTCTGCTTTAGGAGGCAAGATATATATATTTGAAGGCACTGAGAAAGATTTCTTTCTGTGTATTAAGGAAGCAACTTAATATTAAAATATGACAGCAAAAAGGGATATTGGCTATTAAATATGAGAGTAATAGATGGGATTTGAGGTAATTCTGTAAGCTATGTACATGGCTATGCAGATAATTCATATTTTAATATTGATGGCAAACATTTTCACACTAAAATATGTATAGAAAAAAGGAAATTGACTATTAAAGATGTATGTAAAGAGAAAAATGTAAATGATATTTGGAAAGTGACATGCCAACTATGATCTACCCTGACAGCTTTTCTTTTTCAATTTACAAGTTGGAAAGAATGAAATCAGATTACAAGAAATACTATTCTGTATGAGAGTAATACACAAAATATTATTCAGATTGTAGAAGTTCCTTGTTGCAAATACATCCCAAATTAAATAATAAATGGAAATGAATTGAGCAGTCAGACTGCAGAGAATAAGACACTGAAATCTGACTTAGATTTAAAAATATCCCTCTCTAGGCTGGCAGGATTGGCTTTGGAGAGACACTTGCAAGGGCAGTGTTTTGTGTATTTCCCTGAGGCATTCCTCTCTGGCTGGCAATGGGGGCCACTAAAGGAACTGTGTGGAGAAAAATAGTTGTCAGTGCTAACAGAGGTTCATCTTCAAGTTTAAGATGCTCATTTTCCATAAAGCTGACCTTTGGGGTGGAATGTGGGGGCACGAGAGGACCAGAGCTCCAGCCCAGGCATGGGCACAGGTACAGGGTACCCTGCAGTGCCTCAGTTTCTCACTTTCCATCTTCCTTTGGTTGCATCAGCAGCCCTTATCATGCTTTGGATGTGCAAAATAATTCAGTGGATGTACAAGAACCTTCCAGTGCCCCATGGAAGTGCCTGTGCTTGCTGTAGCATTTCCTGGGAGCCTTTGGAGAAGCAACTTGGAAAAATTACCTTCCCTGGTGGAATGACCTGATTAAATGATTGCTGATAGAAGTGAGGGTTTAAGGGAAATTTTAAAAATGGAAGTTTGCATCACAGCTCCTGCCATGAAGCAGTAAAACAATCTCCTACCAGCTCTTACTTCTTAGGCATACCTATGTAGTCAAACCAATGAATTTTTATGGTAGATTTAGGACTAAACCTAAAAAAAAAAAAAATCCTAGAAGAGTGTATCTCAAACAACTGATGTGAGCCTCCATCTTTTCTTTGTATAGAAATTTTCAATATTCTATAATTTTAAAATGTTGCCACAGTAAGAAAAGTAGATCCTTATGGCTGAATATGTTGCTGTTAAATAATTTTGGGGGTTTTGACTACTTGAACATTTCCAACTATTTTTCATTACAAATTTTTGTTTAGCACAAAAGGAAGTTCTGATACCAGTGGCCATTCTGTTCTTCTGGGTGCAGGTATTTAATTGTTGGTGAATGCCTATTCTGATGGTACCTAAGCTGTAAAGGAATGCATAGGCAGTTCAGGAGGACGTAGGAGATGTGGGTGAAGTGTTTTGAGTATGTCTTTGTTATTGTATCCTGCTGAAAAACTTGGAGATTCTTCACTTAATACCTTTGATGGATTTTTAGCTATTCTATGGCCTTGCTTATTTCCAGTTCTATGGCCTAACTTATTTCCAATTGAGAGTTTCCAGGCAGAGAGTTCCAACTGATATAAATAGGCAAAATCCTTTGCAAGTGGTGAAGTAATTTCTTAATTTAAATTTGCAAGGAAATGACTACGCTCATTTTAAGTTAAATAATAACTGTTTTTCTCATCATAAGCAGTAGCGTTCTGCTTTTTAAATTAAATAATTACTTTGGAGAGCTTGAAAAGAATGTGACAGCAGCTGTTGAACCAGTGGAGTCATGCAGAGTTTGTAGTTTTCATCTATCCCTAATAGAAGTTAGAGGCACAGAGCAAAAGGAGGATATAGTGCTGTTGGCAGGAATTTCTGAAGAGCTGGATTCTTTTGTTTTCATGCACACCCCAGTGTGAGACAGACAGACAGACAGCAGTGTTGGTGGCTGAATATTTTAGGAGGAAAGTGTTTGTGTGCATATCTGGGGGTGTGCTGTGGAGCTGTGGTGGAATATCTGAGCCTGGCAATGTGTGCAGTGTGGCACTGGGAGATTTGGGGAATAGTCTGAGGAAAAGCACCTTCAGAAAAAGACTGACATAATGAGTATGCAAATAGATTTTAAATTAGATAAAATTCACTTTGTAAGTTTTACCAGTTGCTCTTTGGTTTGATTTTCTTAAACCATTATGCTCTGCATTTATGGTACTAGTACCTGTCAGTGCAGTCATTTGGTATTTCTCAGTATAAGAGGTGCCTTTGTCCTTTTTGTTCCTTTTCTCTTTACTACGCTTTAACCAATGAACTGAAGTTTTAAGTTTGGGTATGAAATTCAGGTTCATTTCTGGCTCTAGGTATATTGTTTTACTTTTTAGCAGTAGAACAAGACAAAGTGAAGGAAAACTTCATGATCTCAGCTTTGTTGGGACGTTGAAGGATAAATTTGCCAATTTTTTTAACATAGTCTGTAAAATTCTTGAACAGTACAGGTGATTCTAGGCATGGTGGTGTCCTTTGTGCCAGGGATGTGGGGAAAATACACCTATTTGGAACCATTCTATCTTCAAAATTGTTTTACTTATGATAAACTTTCAATATATTTTAGCAAATAACAGCTGAGGTTTTAGTGCTTTCGAGCTTGGTCTGTAGCAATTGGTACTTGGAATCGGCATGTATATATTTATTTAATTCCAAAAGGTGTTTGGGCAGGCTCTCTTGAGTCCAGTTTGACATTCACCTGACCTGATAATAAATGTTTTATCTCTAAAATAACTGGTTTTTTTTTTTTCTAGTTATTTCCTATATGTTTTTTGGCCATTTCTGGGCACTGAGGTGATATTTAGTGGATGTAACCATATATCATAAATATACAAGTTCTACCAGCTGCATGGTCCAGTACAGCACATTACTTTCTACATGAAATTAGGATTAATTTTTTTCTGAAGGGTGTTTACTACTTTTTTTTTTTTTAATTTTGGATTTCATCCTCCTTTTGCTGCCCAATCGTTCCCCACTGTCAGGTCCACTGTCAGCTATCACACAGACAAATTCAGTTTTAAAGGTCTTTTGTACTTTGGAAATCCATAGCCAATCTGTGAGTGTATGTTAAGGAAAGATATAAAGGTTTAAGCTTGATGAATTCGTACTCCAGAGACTCTGAAATTTGGACAATAAGAAAAAAATTCTATTCTGATTTAGTTTTTGCTGAATTGAAGAAAAATAAGTTGAAACAACTTGGTATAATTGACTTTTCAGATGTGAGGTTTGTGTTGCTTTTTTTTACTTCTTTGAAAATAGTGAATTCATTTCTGAATCAAAGAAAAACTGGTAAAGTAAGGTAAAATTAAAAATAGCCAAAATAATAACAGTTTTGTTTAATATGTTGGAGGAAGAGTAATACTGATGTTCTTGAAATAACAGGATTGTTTCATTTTTCAAGGATTAGTGAGAGCTTGATCATCATAAAGTGCAGAATGGAGTTTTTTCTGTGTCCTTCATGCATTTTCAGCTTATTTCTCAATTTTATACACTCACAGGACAGTTTTTAAAGGCACAATCAACTTTACAACAGCACTGTCCAGAAAGCAAGGTTTCTTATCTGCAGGTTTCTTCTCTTTCAAGATTTTTTCTAGTTTGAGCTGCACTAATCTTGAAGTCAGAGAGCTGAGAAGCAGCAATCTCAGCCCTCAGCATATCCACCAGAAACCTAAGTCAATATTTTTATTCTCTTCTGTTTTCTGGAACCCTTCACAGAAATGTGGCAGGATTATCCATTTTTAGCTCTGTTTAGCAGCACAGGATTACAAAAGGATGCTCTAAACCCCTGAAAAAAAAAAAAAAAAAAAAAAAAGAGAAATTAAAATATGTAGGGAAGGTAAACAAACAAACAAAAAAAAAGGGAATAATGGTGTATGGCTTATTTTCCATGAAGCATAAGAGTACTAAACATTTATTTTTATTAAGGATGTTTTTTCCCTTGAGATATAAAATTCTTTGTGTTTTTAGAAGGTTTGTTCACTGCCAAGTCTGTAGGTTCCTTACTGGTTCATTTTCTTAAAAAAATTATTTATTTGAAACTAAATAGGCACAATAATGATTAATTTAATGGCCAGAAAAGTTTTTAAGACAGAAAACCCCATCCTTCAAGGCTGTGTCACTGCCTCCTGAACGTGGAACCCCACAGTGGTTTCCCAGCCTCTCTTCCAGCACAGCTTTTCAGCAGCATCCATAATTCATGACATTCAGGATTAATTTTGGCTTTTATGCTCCAAGGACGTGGCCTGTTAGTAACCAATACATTATCCACAGATTTTTGTTCTTGCTCCACCTCACTCTTCCTGGTTGGGTGTTTGTGCTCCTGGAGACACATCAGGTGCAGCAGTGACAGGTGAGGGTCTAATGTTCCCCTCGAAGGCAGCTGCTGTGAACAACAGATAAATTCCTGCTGTGGAACTGGTCCCATTTAGGCAGCAGGGCACACAGAGAGTCCCAGTGCTGGATCCTCCAGCTCTTGCCTTGCTTTTGCTCCTTAGGGTGAGGGCAATGCCCTTTTTCTCTATTAATACAGCACATGACAGGTCAAAGATGTGTGTTGATCACTCTAAAACCTCATATATGTTGTTATTGTTTCATTGCTTCTGTAGTTAAAATATTTTATGTTCTTAAGATCCTTTTCCCCAAAATCATTTTGTGATGACCACTTGTGCTAAAGGAAGGGGGTTGTCTGAGGTAACTCATTGGTGCTAACTTGTCACTGTCGAGTCCAACGACATGAAATAGACTCCATTATATTCGTCAAGGCAAAGAGAGATTTTATTAAGAATTCAGACTTCAATCTATAACATAGATCGTGGAAAACAAAACCTCATTGGGTAAAAGATATAAACAATTATCTTAACCAATTAGAAGGACTGTCACATACAGCCCTGCAGGTGCAAGGTGCTATTTTATTGTTTAACATTCTTTGTGCATGTTGATGTTAAGCTGGTCTTGAGAACAGAGAGTTGTTTTTATTCACTGCATGAGAACTTCTCACAAACACTGTTTCATGGTTTTCACTGATTTTTCTCTGTTCCAAGCCTGTTTCTGCCACGACACTAACTCAGCAAAGCAACATGCAGAAAATAAACCCATCCAAAACATTATTTTGCAGGGTCACCTGGCAGATAATTTCCTGTACCTGCTCTCCATGCTATTGACAGAAAAAGGGTTTGCATCCAGAAAAAGAGGCATCACCTCCCTTTCCCAGCCAGAATTCCTGTTTTGCAGAGTGATATGGAAAGGTGCTGCTTGGGGTGCTGATGTAAATTTGTGAAAACGTTTCTGTCATGTACTGATCAAGCATTTCTGGTTGTGTACTTCATCCATCATGGTGATATATTTTACATACAGAGGGTATGATTCCCATTTTGAAAAAAAGAATATTGAGCTGACCAAATTGAGAACTATATCAGGCAAACCCAAACATTCTCAAACCATATGTTCATGGTATTTTCAGCATGCCCAGAAAATGCATTAACAGCAAGGTGAAGCAGAACTCTTTGGCCAAAATGATCTTCATTAAAACAAAAGGAAATATCAGGTCGTACAACTATCTTATAGATTTGTTGTAAATTGAATAAACCAGTGTGGTAAGAATAGAAATTCCTTCTTAACCACCATTGCTTTTGCTTACTTTGTATTTTCTTTTTGAGATATGTAATATTCAAGCCAAATATAACAAAATCATAGCTTGTGTCAAGTCCAAAGACCAGAGGAGAATGTTTAGCATTAGCCTCAGGTGGACATTTTTCTGTATTTTCCTTTTAGATCATAAATAAGCTGAGTACACATTTTTCTCCATTTTAAAGGGATTGTTATTGTTTAAATTAGAGTGCTATGGATCAGAAGTTCAGTGTGTTGAAAGTTATATAAACATTGAACCACGAGCTGATCTCTTCCCCAAAGAACTTACCAATTACTGTTTCAGTGGAAGTGTTGAATGATTCATGCTCAAGATTTGAGTTTAGTAGCCTGCTGTATTCAGTGTTACATTTTAAACTCATTTCTCTGGGTGGGGAAATGCATTTTTGCTGAAGGCTGTCAGCACCTTGAGATCTTTAATTTCCACAGATAGCAGACAATTGTTGCTTGAAAATGCTGGCAGAAAGAGGTCTAACTCTAAACAAAAAATCTGCTGGATTTGTAGAACAGTGCTTGTAATTGGTTCCTTACACTCATGGGAAAGAACAACATTGACATATTAAAGGCATTTCAGTAATTTTTGTCTGGCAGTGCTTCCTTTCTGTGGGTAAGAAATGCTGGTGGATTTATATACTTGTGCAGTTAACTTCATACTTAATGTATCTTATCTTAGAGGCTGACATTCTGTGAAAGTAGCTTTTAAAATAATACTGTCACTGAAACGGTCAGCAAAAATGTCATTAATTATAGATCCCATTTTAGACCTCATTTAATTTATTATTTGGTAGTTATTTATATTTGCCTTTGGCTAGAAGGGAGTGAATTAATTCTCTCATTCTACACTGTGTACTGGCCTCTTAATAGCACAGAAACTTTAAATACTAAAACATTTTTTAAAGTGTGTGTGAAAAACTAATTAATTTACTCTCTTTTTAATTGTCCAGAAGTAGCTTGTGGCTTTCCCTTATTTAATTTTTTTCCCCTTTTAATCTTATAATTAGCAGCTGTAGAAATACTTCAGACATGCAATTTTTTAACTGGTAGCTGCAATCCCCAATTTCTGGATGTTAATGGTTGCTTTTTTGTTCTACAGTGAAACCAGCCACATACCCATGCAACTTTGGTGTGTTTGAGGCATTGCAGAAGAATCAGAATAAGCAGCCCTCTGCAGCAAACACTTTGTGTTTCTTTACACACTTTTTTTTGACATCTGTATTGTCATCACTGGCCTTCAAGTTCACGTTTGAAATGAGTGGAACAGCTGGAAAAGTCAGAGGGATCTGCTTCAACCTCTTCAATTTCCATCCTGGGTTTTCTAGATGTAAGGCAGGGATTACATCTGAAAGAAATTAAAATCTTGAGTTGCCTGTGCTCTCCTCCTTCAGATCTCAAGTGGAATAGTTTATTTACCTTGGGAAATGCTGGAAATGTTTGGTCCTCTGTCCCTGAATATTTGCTATTTCTTTTGTATTACTCAGTACATGTTTCAAGGTACTGCTTGTAATTCTTGTTCATTGTTCTATTGTTTCTTATAAGATTTCCACTTTAAGCCTGCAAAAAGGTATAAAATGGAATTGTGATAGAAGCAGGTTGGGCAGAGCTTGTGAAAGGTGTGAGCCTCTGGCAAGCTGGTATGCTCAAACTTCTCTATTTGCTCTTTAAATTACAGAGGGGATTATATTTGTTTGGGGTTTGGGGGCAGCTGAGTTCAGAATGGTTGCAAATTTGTCCCAGTGCCTGAGGGAAAGGCAAGAGTGAGCAATGTACAACTTCATCAGCAAAGGGGTTTATTGGGGAGTTCAGCTCATCAGGTGCTGGGCTTCAGGTCGTTTTTCAATTCATCTTCCCATTCCTTCTCTTTTTCTCCCTCAGTCTCTACTCCTCTTAAACCTCCTTCCTTTTGATGCCTGAGAAACCTCTCAGTGGTTGTGACATCTTTGTGCTGTTTTGGTGGCTCCAGCCCTGAGTCCCTTTCTGGTGCTTCCCATGCATCACTCTGCATGTGCCCATTGTCCAACTGCTCTCCTGGAAGTTCTGACTGGGATTGGTCTGTAATGACATGAGAAACTCACACTATGGAGCCCTGTTTATACCTTGGCTATTTTGAACATGTAAAAAGACCCTTTTTCACATACCCTGTGGCTGTTTCATAAGAAAATAAATTTGCTGGACACAGACCAATTCTGCTTTGACTCCTACAAATAAATCCACTGGTACTGATGGCAGTCAAGGAACAGGGAGGACAGAGGATGGTTTCTATCCCAAGGCCTTTTTGTACACTAAATATAAAGAAAGGGAAGCTAGTTTTAGTATTATATATAAGGCTTTCCTAAAGATAAATGTAATTAGTAAAACAGTGGCTTAAATTGGAGTTCATGTCTTGATTTTCCTTTTAATGGGTTTGGTTCATGTTCACTGAGTGATTAAATGAGGATTAATGAGCCCTGGAAAATATGTTAATTTACCCCACAGAATGGAATTACCTTATGATGAAACTATAATAAAAAGTGTTTATGGACTGTAAACAATATGCTCTAATCTGTATCATGAATCCTGTCTCAGGGATCTGTAACATGTGCTTTTGAGGGAATAACAGTTGACAAACATTGAGGACAATCAGATTAATTTTTTAATGTAGAAAAATCCAAGGCTGGTGAAACCACTGTGGCAGTCCTCAGTAGTGATTGTGACTTTTTAATTGGGTAAAGCCTCACAAAGCTGAAGAAACAGGAATTTCAGCCATTTTCTGAAACTTTGAGTAGAAAAATACTCCATGAAGACATGCATGCAAAATATGCCTGGCTGAACAAGAACACTTAGAGCTCCAGAAATTTTTTGTGTTTGCTTTGGAAATAGAAGACAAAAAATAGGGCCAAAGTTAAGTAAATACCCAAAGAGTAAATGCAGGTAATAGAAGCAATGCATGCTTATGCTTGAATAAAGAGGGTCAAGATCAGGACTGAACTGCAGCCTTGTTCTGCATCTGAAGCCTTTCAAGTAGTTCATCTGTGGACCTTTACTTTGTAAGTGAATAGTTTCAATTGTATTTTATGTTAAATATATATTTATTTCCACAGAACACACCCTGCCTCAACCTCCACTGAACCCAAACCCTGTGTGAGGGAAACTGAAGTTGTGCCTCAGGGTTGTTTCAAATTATCTTTCAGTTAAAAAGGGGCTTTTTTTTGCATAGATTTTTGGCATCTAGACACCTGATTTCTTCTTTTACCCCAAGATTTGGTAAAATGTAGCTCTATAATTGTCCACTAAACAACATCATGTGTTCTTTGTCATGTTCTATTTGCTTTGTGTGTTTTTTTGCTCCATGGGATGTTAGACCAGTTAGCATACCAACTTTAGCCAGTGTGCAGAAAATACAAATTATCAGATATAAACGTTGATGCTTTCATTGACTAGTCTGAGTTGGAACTCCCAATATTGTGTCTCCATTGCCTACTTTATACAGAGTAGCTAAGAAATAAACTGCTTTTTTTTTGTGTTGCAGATTTCACGTGTGACACGTGATTAGGGTTCTTCTGCTGTTTCAAGGACTGCTTTGACTGTTCAGTTATTTATCCCCAGACCATGCAATGACAGGGTGGGTAAGGATGGAAGGAAGCCCTGGAGCCTTCCTGTCTGAGCTGAGTCTTTTGGAGGACACCACTCAGGAGTGCATCCAGATGGTTCTTGAATACCTTCAGAAACTGAGGCTTCACAACCCCTCTGGGAAACCTTTGGTTCCTTCTTCTCTCCAGGACCTGTGGTATGGCTGTTTCTGCTGCAATCCTGAGTTTGGCCAGGGTTCCCAGCCCTTTCCTGTCCAGTGCAGTACTGGGGGTACCTGCTGTCCTCTCTCAGGTATGGCTTTGTTGAGCACATCCCACCCTCAGCAATCAGCTGTGCTTCTGTCACCTTTTCTTTTTGGATATGGATAGTGGATCCTGGAGGAGTGAACACCTTGTTGGGTGTAACACCTTTGGATTAGGAAGACTTCCAATATAAACCCATGTTTATGAAGAGTGATTTATTGCAACAATTTTTTTGCTGTTAACGCTACTTGTTAAGCAATGGTGGTTTTTCATTAGCAAATTGCTTTTTTTCAGCTTGAAAGCACCGTAATTAATTGGTGCTATAATTCTTTATATTGTTTGGGATTTCATTGCTGATTTTTTAATTGCAGCGTGTCTCTTGGAGCAAAAAGTTTTCAGAAAGGCTCGTGAGGAAAAAGTCCTGTAGAAGTTGATACATTCATCTCTGCAATCAGTTATATTTGCTGGCTGTGATTTATGAGTGTTGCTGCCAGAACAGCTGTGGAAAAATGTTCTGTAACAGTTCTTTACTGTATTTGGGGGACAAATAAAATCACTGCAGCTTTGTTAGTTTGCAATAATTTTGGTTTGTTACTGTAACCCATGGAAATGTAAGTAAGGCCATCTCAGCTTATTCTACATCAAATTAAAAGGGATTTCTCAGTCGGTGTTTCTCACAGAAATGACCAATCCAATGTGGAGCAAAAATTTCTGTATTCTGTGGAAATTTTCTTGCTTTAAACTCAGCTGCTGTAATTTAGAAAGGTTTTTCTTTTATTGTCTGTTATGGCCCACTAAGTGATACAGTGTAGCCCTAGGGAAGTCTGAAGCAATTGTCACTTATCAATAATAAATAAGTTTTTAAACCAGAAAAACAACTTTATTATGTAAAATGGCATTCCAAAAATTTTGCTACAGTAAAATGTTACTGCAGAAACCACAAATGAGAAGCATGGCATTTTTTAACTATTTATTTGTAAATCAAAAATAGGTCAAGATCAGTGGTTTCTTCCATGCTGAGCAGAAGATTGACAAAATAGTACATAAGGGCATATAAAATCTTCATAACTGACTTTGATTAGATTGTCTGTTCTTTCTATCACCACATTTATTTCTGGCAGCAATATTTTTCCTATTGGGGATATTTCAGCAATTGAAAAATTCCTTGTATTGCTGTATTGCCCAGTTTTGGTGCCACTTCTGACACTAAAATAATGTTATGATACACTGGAATAATGTTAGGGTCCCACTTGTGAAATAATGGTCAAGTGTAGGGGTAAAAGGCATAAATTGATTGTTTGGTGATTGATTGATTGTTGGCAAGTGGATTTTTTGATTTCAAAGCAGCCCTGCTGACTTCTATCTGCCTGCAGCTTGGAAGAAAAACATAGAACACTTACAAACATTAGCAAGTTTGTGATATAGCCTGTTAGAGGTAAAGAACCAAATGGGGGGTATTTGATGTGATGAAACCTTTGATGAAGTGGTCCGAATACAAGGAGACTGTATTTGGGTTAAGGAAGTCTTCCTTGGCCTGAGAAATGTTTTAGTAGTTTTCTGACAAAGAAAAGTTAGGTCAAGTTGTGAAGTTTGCAGTCTTTGTTGAGCTCTTTTTCCTCTCCAGCTACACATTTTTTAATTTTATTGCAGTTGAGTCTTGTGACATTTCTGTATAGGTTTTTATACTCAGGAATGGGCTTTGATTTTTTTTCTTTTTTTAAATTTTTTTAGGTGCCTGGTGTTTGACTGCAGCATATACACTTAAAACTGGAGTCTCAAGATGTCATATGTTACTGGATTTTACTGGTACCAGGATCTACTTTTGATCCCCAGAGCATGTTCAATCCTTTCTTGCCATCATTACAAACATAGTATTTAATTCATATCTTCTCTGAATAAGAACTAATCAGCAGTTTTCGTTGGTTTTTAGACAACTTTGCTACTGCCTGGTTTTTTCCCTTAATCTTGAAATGCTGCTGAAAAAACTCAAAGGCAGATTCCCACCCAGGCTTCCTCAAAGCACGGAAGATTTTCAGCTCTGTGGAAGCAATTCATGTCTGAATGGAGAGCTTCTGCTTCAAGCAAAAACCTACACTTGTAGTGTGTGACTAAATAAAGCAGTTTCAGATTGTTTGCAGATTGCTGGCCGTGATGAAGGAGCACTGAAAACATTTGAACTGCTTTGCTTTGGCATCAATCTGTTGTGTAAAGAGGGAGCATATGGGCAGATCACACAGGCCCCTTGGCTACTGTGGCACCCCAGCAGATTTCTGATCAGGGCTGTCTGATACCCACACGTGCTGCTGAAGGAGCTCTCAGGATATCCACTCCTCTCCTAGACAGCTGGGATAACAAGATATCCAGATAAAATAGATGCATATGGAAATGTTGGGTTTGGTTTTTTTTTTTTTCCCCCTCTTTAACAGAAGACAAACAGTCATAAGGCTGTTGGTTTTTGAGATGGAACATATTCTAGTTTAACATTTGCAAATGGAAGAGCTGTTATCTCAAAAACAAGCACAAATTGTGGGTGCTTTTTAAAATGGTTTTGAGCTTAGCCTGGTAGTGCTTTTAACAGAAGTTTCCAGCAACCTTAACAGTATGTCTGATACCCAAATTTTGAATATAGCTGCTCTAGCCAACAGTATGCAGACTGTGTGTTCTAATGTAATCCAAATTTTAGTTCTATCTTACAGTCATACTTTTGTGATAATTTTAATCATGGTCTAGCAATTACACCCATTATTTGCTGTACCATGGAGAACACCGAAATCTGAGTAGACTTTGCTGGGTTGTTCGTTTTTGGCAGTGGTGCAGGTAAAATCTTTTGCTATTACGGGCAAAAATGGGTGGTTTCTGATGCCAGGGTTCTGCATCACTGCCATTAGATTTCACTCTTACATATTCTTTTTCTTTCTAAAGTTTTGGGCATGGATGAGCTTTATTACTTGGATAATAAGAGCACCAGATATGTATTAAAAATGGGATGTTGCCGTAAGAATAGGTAGGGGTTACTGGAGAAGTGAAACAGAATTAGTTTTGTATCTTGCAGGTCAGAGATTATTAAAATGTTAAACTAATAATATGCAACGAAGAAGAAAGTTGTTTGCATATTACTTGTTTTAAACTGTTTGAATAGGCAGGATCACATGGAGCTGGTTTGTGTAAGGATGGAGTTGTGTGAGAGCAAACTGCAGGGATTCAGTGTCCCAGGTTTCTGGTGGTCACACATTTGCTGCAGTTGTGGCTGGTGCAGGTCCAGCATGGTCAGCAAGGAGGATGCTGCTCTTGTTCCCTCTGAAAAATGGCACTGATTTGGTCCCCATTTCTTTGCCCTCCAGCCAAGGCTGCACTTTTAATGGGCTGCTTTTAAATGGTTTGCTTTCTTGTGCAAGTTGTGGTTTTGCCCTTGAAATTGTTACACTTGGTGGTGTGGAGCTGAAATTCAGGGGATAATTTAAGGTTGCCTGTTCTTTCTGAAGGACAGCACGGGGAGAGAGCTGCTGGAAAAAAATGACAAGCAAAGGGCACAGAAAAGTAAAGGGGAGAGAAGCTGTTGTGTGCTGTGCTCCAGAGGGAATGGCTTGTTGAGTGAAGCCCTACAGGGGTTAGAGAGGAGTGAAGAGGTTTGGGTTGATTTTGAGAGAGAACAATGATTCAGGGTGCATCTAGAGATTTACCAAGGGTCAAAACCAAAAGGTGTGATCTCAGAAGTCAAACTTTTGTTAAATAGTTTTATTTTGAACAAAGGAAACAAGAGTCCTGGAAGGAGAGGAACAGGGAGTCCCATCAGAGCATTCTTTGGCAAGGAGGTTGTTGAATTGGTCTGATGCGTCTTGCGCAAGAAAAAAGCTCTGATCCATTTTCTCGTACGTGTGCTCAAAACCAAACAAATGTAAACCAGTTTCTTTTGTGTGTTATTTATAGCTGTTAGTCCTTGCAACACGCTGCTCCTCTGTGATAACCTTCAGCCGCACTTTGGCTTTTCAGACTCTTAGGAATTCTGTGGAACGAGCTTTCTTCTACATCAGCTCCTGGCACGCGATCCACCTGGTGAGACTCAGGCCCCTGAGCTCTGCCACGCTGCTGCACACATCCTGGGGAGGGAGTTTTCAGCCTGAAAGTGACTGGAAGCTGTTCTGAGGTTTGTTAATTCTTATTAGTACGTCTTTTAAGGTGGCCAAGAAAGTATTAGTTTTTGGATTAAATTGAAAAGAAACTTTTTTTTTAAGGGTACTGTATGAGAAAGTGGAGTGTGAGAGCAAAAGGACTCCATGGTTCTGTCTGCAAATGACAGTGAAATTGATGGTTGATGGAAAAGGAGCAAAGGTAGTTTGGGTATGTGTCATGTGCTCACCCATCTCCATTAGATCCCTCATAGGTCCACCTCTGTGACAAGGATCATTACTGAAAGTTATTCAACATATTGCTGTGGATGTGTTTAATCTTTTGTCTTTCCCTTCCCCGAGCCTACTTTACTGCCCATCAATTCTGATTTGGAGATAATTTCCAGGCATTACAAGGCATAGCAAAATAAGGCCATTTTAAAGTTGAGTTGAGATGGGCAAAACCTTCATGACAGGGGATAACAGCTGTCTTGTAGCTTAGTTGCCTTTGTTAATTAACAGGTGAGTGCTGTGTCACAATTCAGTCCTTCCTGTGCATAGATTTTATTTCAGTTTGGAATAGAATCAAGACTTCATTACAAAGTCCTGATTTTACTAATGTGTCAAGATCTTAGTGAATGACAGTACAGATGGGAATCCAGAGTTGTTCCCTACCTGGTAAAGTCATTGTGGTTTTGCCTCTTCTTTTGCTCTGAGAATGTTTTGAGACCTGTTCTCTTGCTAGTTCCTATTTTATTTATTCATTACAAAGATCCATGAATTGGTTTGAGAATCAGCCTCACCCTAGTTTTTTCTTTCACTCAAAGCATGTGGTTGGGTTCTTCTGAGCACTCAGTTAAATTTCCAGATGAGTCTGCTTGGTCACTATCTGACTGATGCTGTTTAACCAGGAGTTATGAATAAGGAATGTGGACCCTGCACATGATCTGCTCACAAAGGGTTCTTATAGTTGTGATTTTTAGCAAAATTGATCAGCCTTAAAACATTTATGGTTATTCTTGCTATGTTCAGTGCCCAGACCCACAGCATTTTATTCCCAGGCTGGAGCTGTGGGATTGTAGCAGGTAGGCAGATACTTCCAAACAGAATGGACCAGGTTATCAAAAATTTCAATCACTGTGGCACGATACCCTTGATGAGAAGGAAAGGTACTGGAAGCAGAAATTTGCTGTGTGCCTTTTGATCAAAATGTAATTCCTGAGTTTTTCAAAAGCAAGGTTAATTGCTGCCTTAATTATATAGCCTGGTTATATTTCACAGCAATTTCAGATCCTAGCAGGATGAAGCAAGGTTCAAACATGTTCCCTGAGATAATATGATACAAGTGAAAAATCATTATGTTAGTAATTTTAGCTTCCATTTTTCTGGTGGCATTCTGATGGCCTGAGTTTGTAACATTTTTCTATTTAAAGAAATTTTGTCTGTTTTTTCATGTGGTTTACTGGGAGTTTTTAATGGATTAATTATAATATAATCAGCAAGCGATTGTTGGACACGTTACGTCTGGTAGGAGCAAAGGAGAAAAATCAAAGTCTCTGGTTTTACTTTTTAATATTCATAAAATGTTCCCTGAAATTGTACTGGGAGAATGGTATACACTGGTTCCCAGTTCACCATTTCTATGCTTCCTCTATGATATGTTTAGGTATTTTTAAACATTTCCTTCAAAATAAAATCCAGTTAGTTCTGCATTTATGCACTAACTTCCTTATAGAGATTTTTGAGCCCATCTCCTTAATTCATATGGTACAATTTGAGACCACTTAGCCTGAAGTCTTTAGATGATTAAAATTGCTGCATCTGGCAATCAGTTGCTACTAAGGAGGTTACACACAAAGAAAAAATAATTTACTCTCAAAGAAATCATGTGAAACTTAGATCTCAGCACTTGATTAAATGAAAAACATCCTAAGTGGATCGGGAAGGATCACAGAGCCTAGGTAGGATTGAGGAAGAAGCTACAGCAACTGAAGGAAATGAAACCCAAATATTTTTAAGGAATGAAGATATAAATCCTTGTCAAAATAACATAGCAGAACTAATGAGCAGAGTGCAGGCAAGGTAATAGACCTCTCAGAGGTAAAGAATGGCCTTCCTGTGAGGAAAAAGTTTTATCTTGCAGAAAATGAACTGCTGAACAAAAATTCCCAAAATGTCTCAGAGAGCAAGAGGCACAGGCTATGCTTATCCCTGGAGATGAACATGGGAGTAGTGAGGGCACAGCAACACGTGGGTCACCTGTGAGGATAAAGCTGTGCCCCACTTCCCTTTGCTCATCCTTAGATCCATTCTCCAAAGCAAAGGATTAAAGGTGTGGGAAATAAACTGGTGCTGGGTTATTGAGTGTTCCAGAATCACTGTGATGCTTTGAAAAATAATTTTGAGAACATATCTGTGATCCCTGACTCTTTTTAATGTTTGAGAGGCTATTGTCACATTCTCTTGCTGTGTAATAAAACTAGTTAGAAGATAAAATTATTTGGTTTTCCTATCCTGACTGTTATTTTTAGAAGTACTGTGAGGATAAAACTGAAGCCTATTATTTAATTTTAAATCAATGAAAAGAAAGCCTGATAACAGTTGCATGTGATGTCTACAATGGACTTATATCTTGCCTGTTTTAAAAAAATCTCAAGTCTGAGATAGCTGACAAAATCCAAACAAAGGGTCCTCCTGCATTTTATGAGAAACAGTCTCACTCTCACTGATTAGGCCTGTTCTTTTCTGTTTGAGCAGACACATTTAGCTATGCCTTATGCATATTAACACAAGAGATTTATACTCTGGAACAAATCTAGGAGCTGACAGTTGTTTCATGTAGCATCTGTATCCATAATGGCAAATCTGTGTTAAATCTTGAACCGTGTTATCCTTTACCTCATGCTTAGCCCCTATTACTCTTAATAGGAATTAAGTGTGTTAAAAGGATACAAAATCCTCTGATGTTCCATTTGGGAGGGCACAGCTTTTAAATGCTGTGATTTGTGGAGTGGCTTTTCTCTTCTGACCAATGGTGAAGAGCTTTTGTAGCATTACACCTGCCTGCTTTTTGAAATACCAGGCAGAAATAATTGTTTGCTAGAAGAAAATGTTGCCATCATGGCATTTTCTGTTGTGGATGCAAGAAGTGCAAATCCTTTGAAAGGGCAAAGCCTTAGCAGTGGAGAATGTGCAGAGAGTTCTCACAGCACCCCTGAACACTGTCACCATCAAACAGGAACTCCAAACTCTTTTCTCCTTAGTACTTTTGTTCAAAGCTCTCCCTCAGGGAAGTCATGGGAGGAGGGGAAGAGGTAGAAAGACTTTTCTCAGTCCTTTTTCTGGCTGCCTGTTTGGGTTTTGCCTTTAATCTCTGTCTTTGATGCAGGTACGTAGGCAGTTCCACTGAGCAGTGCTGGGAGAAGCCCTTTGTTATTTGTCTTCTGCAGCTGCTTTTTCTTTGGGCCTGTCACAGATATCAGTGCAGGGGGCAGGGGGGTTGCTTTTTCAGCGGTCTGGTGGCAAACAGGAGGCTCAAGTCCATCTTGTGCTTCTCAGAAGTGAAACAGAGAACCTAAATTCCTGTGTGATGCACCTGACCTGTGGAAATGTTACAGTCCTAGGTCCTGTGCATCCCTTCAAGGTGCTAATCATCAGCAATTTTTGTTTTTTAAATAATAAAATCTGTTGCGTGTTTAGGTTACTAAATATTACCTGTGTCGCCTGAGGCTTGTCTGTCATCAAAATAGTTTGGCTTGCCAAATTCAAGCTACAGCTTATTCCATGTTTCTTGCAAGTATTTGTCTAGGCATGTATTGCTCTGTGCAGTACTGAGTTTTGTGACACCTTGTGTTAATATATTACCTTGTAGTCAGAGTTAATATTTAAACCAAAAGTCTTTTCTTTGTTATTGTTTTGAGGTTTGTGGATTTATTTCCAAAAGGCAGTCATTTGAACCTTTATTGAGGTGTCTCAGGACGTTGAACTGCAGGTTACTTAAAGTACATGATCAGGAAACTCAGTAATTCACAGTATCTGTTCATATGAATCTGCTGAAAGAGTTTGGGGGTGATCGGCAGAAAAAATTGTATGGCATCTTTGTTCCTATTTTTTAATTAATGAAAACCACAAGCTTGTGTAAAATTATTTTTCTAAGATAAATGGCTGGTAATGACAGGAAGAAGGAAAAAGTTACAAGCAAGCCCCAGTGTGATTCAGGAGATCTGTTAATATTTTTAG
The DNA here is from genome assembly GCA_013400775.1 of Chaetops frenatus. NCBI lineage: Eukaryota > Metazoa > Chordata > Aves > Passeriformes > Picathartidae > Chaetops > Chaetops frenatus. Next base: position 14,197 of record VZTR01020073.1, on the reverse strand, counting down.
GCCCCTTGGAGAAATGACATCATTAAACACCTGTTTTAACTCAAACTTGACATTTTAATCCTTTTCCCCATATTTTTATGGCATCTATTAAGAAGCAATAGTTTAAATCCAGTTAAATAACTGTGACGTTAATTTAAACAGTAAAGAGAGAGAACTCACAAAATTTACTTGTGCAATTGCAACTGAAGCTTTGAGAGATGTTTTCATTGTGAAGCAACACAAGTTGCAAATTGTGAATAAGGGGTTTTGGTGTTTCATTTAAAGCTGTTGCCTCAGAGATCAATATCAGCATGGCTCCAAGATGTGTGAGGTTTGTCAGGTAGGTTCTTCACGGTCTTGTGGACTGAGTCTCATTCTACAAATTGTTTTAATACACACTGTTAAAAATAAATATGCCTTGTCATTGCTTCTGGAGCAAGTCAGGCACATCACCTGTATCAGTTTCAATTTCAGACACGTCCCAGTGTGTGCTTCAGGCTGCTGGGTGTGTGCAAAGTATCAGAAGGGTAAATTTGGAAAAAGCAGTAAAAGTACTGCTCAAAGGATGTTTTTGTTTTCCTCTGGAGTGCAGTATTTTCAAACTATGAGGAAAATACCTTTCAGGAAAATGCTGTCTCTTGGGAGGAAGGAATAAAATCATATAAAATGATAGGAAACTAGAAAAATATCAGCATCTCGTGGGATATGGGATCCCATAGGATCTTTGAAGTAGTTTATTCCCAGGGCAAACTTACCATGTTTGAGGATACTGCTGTGGAATACATCAGGTTAGAGGAAGGGATTTTGGGAAGTCAGCCTATACATTTAAATGAGTCATCCTTAGAGACAGAGGGGAAATTTCAGGAGGGAATTTATTAAAGTTCCTTTGTCTTTTGTGTAATAAACAACCATCTCCAGAAAGCTGTCACTGATTTGTCCAGGAAACTTTCCGAAGCTTGCCTCCCTTGTTTGTTTAGTATGGAAAGATTACCAACACAATTTGTTCTTTATGCACTGCAGTTTTATAATACCATTGTTGTTAGTAAATACATAGTACCTATTCCTGTCTTCTTGGAAGGAGAAACACATACTTAGAAGGAAAGTGTTATATAGGCTATGAATTTTGGTTTTATGTGGACACCATTTTCTCATTTCCACTTCTTGGATGGAAATAAATGTTTTGACCACAAACCTATTTCCATTAATTTTATTTCTGAGAGGAACCTCAAAAAAGCAATGACGATTCAGAAAGGTAGAGGAACAAGGACTTGATTATCTTGGATAAACTGATAACATCAGAATAACCTGAATCTTGAGGGAATGCATTCACCTTTAAGCCTAGAGCCACCTGTGTGCTGCACTTTCTCCTTCATGTCTCCTTTTTGGAGAGCCCTGCAGCCTTTCCTCACCCACTAATAGGAGGATGGATGGATGGATGGTGTGGGTCCTTTGCACTTGGCTTGGTGGATTCTGGTGTTGCTGAGAGGGGGGAGAGCTGGGTGGGAATAGCTGCTTTAGGAAAAGGTGCCATGGCAGTGTTTGATGTGAAGATAACTGAAAACAAATGTTTTTGAAAATGCAATGATTTGCTTCTACTCCAAAGCTTTGATTGTAGAATAAAATATCTGTATTGATTACTTTCTGCCTTGTAGGAAATAAAGATCCTGGAAAACAGGTTCTTCACCTTTTTAGTGTCAGTGAGAGACTTTATGAAGAGCAGTGTTCAAGAGTAAGTATTTCAGCAGTGTTCAATAGCCTATCTAGGAAAGACTATGGATCAAAGGTTTATTGTCTAACTGTGGTAAATTTGGGCCAGTTCCTGTCTGTAGATCTCTGACTCTTGTTTCTACTGAAGTTGGTTCTATATTCAGATTTACTGGGGAAGGGTGGGGGTTTTTTGGGTTCTTTTCATGTCATCAGGTGTCAGAGGTTCAAGGATCAATGCCCCCTTAACTTCTGAAAGGGAAATATGCTTGCATCTTTTGAATATACTTCTGATACAATTGTCCTGATACAATTCTTGAAGAACCCCTGTTTCTAACCAAGCCGTATTTCTAATCCATACTCTGTTCTGAGGTTTTGGTCTGCACCTGATTTTGTTCTATCTGACAGCACCTGTTTTCTCTAGAATTGTTTTTCTGAGTCTTGGGGTCTTAAAATTATTCTTTGCTTTTCTTTCCTTTCCAAATGGTTTTTCTCCATGTGGTTTGTTCATTTCTAATCCTTAAGTTCTAGTGGACTTCTTTAATGGTGTCTTGAGATTTTTTCCACAGACAAAGAAGGGGAAACAGCAGCTTTAGGTGTGGGTGGGTTTCATCAGTACAGAAAAAATTAGAATGTTTAGGAAAAGCACCCAGTACAATGTGACTTTTGAAGTGATAAAGACTTTTGGTAAATAAGTCAAGCCAGGGGTTTAGAAAATACTTGGCCTCAGGAAAGGCAGAATCAAGATACAATGGTGTCCCAAAAGAGTGACTGCCAGCACTTATTTTTAGTTTTTGGAAAGCACTGCCATTTTGGATTTAAATTCACCAGCAGCCTCATTTCATTGTGAGTTTTATGTGGTTGTTCACAGTTCCAGGTGACTTTAAACCAAACCTAAGTTAGTATCTTTGTCAATACCATGTTCCAAGCTATGCTTTGCTTCTGGTAAAATTTTCCCAAGGCTCAAATTGTTGCTTCAATGTTTTGCTTCATATTTAAAGTTCTAACTGAAGTGGCAAATGTGATGCAGCCAAAATGATCTTTACATGACATGGGGTCACCAAAGCCTCCTTTATGCACAAGCTCTCTGCAAGCTCAGCTTTGGGGCATGTGTGGCAAAAAAAGATTAGAAATCTGGTGTGGGGAAAGCTTTTCTTGCATGTGTTCAGTTCTGGGTCATGAAATGTATAGTTATACATTCAGGGTACTTTAAACTTTCTGTTGTTGTTATAATTTATTTATTTTAACTCAAGAACAGAAAATGTAGAGACTATGATTTATTTATTTATTTTTAAAAGGATATGGGAACTTGCCTGAGGTGATTATAGCCATTAGTCAACTGTAGCAAGAAAGGCTTGAGAGTCTTTTTTTGAAAGAGGCTTGGAAAAGGGATAAAAAGCTGCCTGAGTTTATTAAACACAAATCTTTGTAAAAGAACCTGAGAATTGGGTGTAAAAAGCCCTCTTTTTTTTTTTTTTT
>VZTR01020072.1:54459-111905 GCA_013400775.1 Chaetops frenatus | reverse complement strand
TTTTACAACCCAAGACAGTCAGTCATTGCACAGACACCCAGCAGAGGCTGTCTCTGCTCTTTCTCACCAGTGACACACTGACATCATGTAGCATGCACCCCGGAGGTGTCCAGGCCAGCTCTGGTCCCACACTTCAGCTGGGAAAGGGGTGAGCTCCACACCCAAACACTGTGTCCCAGTACTGAAGCCAGGTCAGGCCTTGATGCAAGACATGTTTCCAGCTCTGTGATATTCATTGAATGTGTGCAAATCAGCCCCTGAACATGCCCAAGAGGGCTCATTGCTAAAGAAATGCTTCCTTTGGTGTCCAAAGGAAAGAAATCAGTTAGGGCAAGGCTGGTGCTACATGGACAGCATGTGCAGCTGAGGAATGAGACCTTCTTCCCCAAGGGCTCTTTGGAAGCAGACAGCAAGTAAAGCACAGGCCAGGTGAATTGTGGTGGCAGCAAGCTCCTCTCTTACTGCTGTTGTTCCCCTCAGATTTTCTCCATTATAAGATGGGAGCCTAGGAGAAATGGTGACTATGAGCAGGCTGCCAGCACAGCAGCCTTTAATCTGCACATGGGAGGCAGGCAGGAGTAGGCCAAGGCCAGAGAGCTGTCCTCAAAGTCCCCACATGATTTAGGATGGGCACCTCAGTTTAAATGCCATTATTTACAGCAGCATGACCTGCCAATACCATAGATCTTGCTACAACTACAGGCAATCAATCAATGTAACAGGCAATGACAGTGTAGCTTAGCAGCACTGGTTTCCAGAGGCACCAACAGCCATTCAACCAAAAAAAGCCAGCCCATTATTCTAGTTCCAGAAATGCATTCCAGGTATCACACTCCTTTGGTAGGACAAGAGTTGTATTACATAGATTGCACTAGTCCTTGAAGGCCACAGCCAAAAGCGCTGCTCTGCGTCAGCCAGCCCAGCATCAGTTCCCCTCTACTCCAGTCCTTTGCTCTTCTGAAGTGCAGTAAATAAAACTTGCTCCACTGCCAACATTTAGGGGTTGAAACTACCCAGCAGAAAACCTGCACCAATACTGCCTTCACTTTAATATTTTTCCCTTTTTTTGCCCCCGGGGGATCTCAGGGTCACCTCACCCAAGTCCTGGTGTTACAGACACAGAGACATGCACTTGTAGGAATGCAGGTGTGTAGCAGAGCTGGTCTGGCTGTTCCAGCTGGGCTGGAACTCACACCTCAGAGGAGCTTTCAAACAACACTAAAATGAAGAGCTACAGAAATCTGAGGATGGACAGCATGAATTGTGGCTATTTGAGAGCCAAGTAAGAGAAAAATGCCTGTGGCATTCCCACTGACTTTCCAGTTCCCTTTGAGGTAATCGTTATAACCATAATCAAGAGAGTAAATTCCAAAGTGGAAGAGATCTGTTACCCCTCATGGACACCAAAACAGGCAGGACCAAACTTGAGGCAGCAGCTTGACTCTTCAGCTTAACTGCTTCATATGCCATTCACTCCCTCCTCCCTGATCCACAATCTTAGGAAGCAAACAGCTCTGCTTTTCCTGCCCAGAGCTCCATTCCAGTTAGCTGTGGACTGCAGGGAAACTACTGCAGCTACATCAATATAAAATGGTGTAAGAGAAGGGACAACCAGGTCCTTAGTTTTTAAAAGCTCAACACCGGCATTATGCACGGGCAGTATTTTCTCACTTAATCCTCTTCACTGTAATTCAGAGAAGTAAAACAAACACTCTGCAGAGGTAGTAGCTGAGTTTGGCCATTATTTTGTTAACATATGCACACAGTGCTAGCCACTGTTATTAACTCAATACACAATCTTTATTCTGTTATTTTAAAAGAGGCACAGCTGCAGCCTGCATTAAAAATTCCTTTCATAAAATACCTTTCACTGTAAAAAACAAAGAAAACTCTACAGATAGTAGAGGAAACATCACAGGCTACAACTTTTCTAGAATCACACACCAGTTTCCCTGATCATAGTAACTCTTTTGAACCCTCACACAATCCAGGGATCTGCACACTGCTTCCAGTTCCCCTTCACAGAACACATGGTAATAGCGGTGGAAAACAGGGCTGAGTTCTTGTGATTCTTTGGAGCCACCTGGTACCAACACAGTACCAACACTTTCCTCTTTCTTTTTAGTACCACCTTTCAGGTGCCAGGGAACTAGCAAATCTTGAGAGTCAAAGGAGGTTCTGTTAGTGTGAACAGGCAGTCTGAAGTCTGCTACTGGCTTGGCACCACAGCTTTCATCCTTCAAGTCATTAAGGAGTTGGTCAGACCATGCTGAGTCTTGGCTGCTGTTATCATGCCCTTGGTCACTAAGTGGTCTCTGGGCTGTGTCAGTATTCATTTCCTTCTCTTTGTTTTTTCTACCATTCTTTTCCTTAAGGTATTTAGACTTCTGGTTTTTGTATTCTTGTTCCATTGCCCAGACATAAATGAGTGCTGTTCCACCAGGTCTTAGAAGCCGAACTAGTTCTCGGATGGTAGCCAGTCTCCGCTCCTGGAATGGAAAAATTAAAGTGTGAAGCTAGTACATAAACAAGAAGTCAGGAGAATGGAATGGCAGCAATTCCTCCTTGCCCAAGATACAATAAAACTTGAAAGGAAGGCTTTTTTCCTGCTATTTATTTTCATTCTACATAATATTTATTTTCATCCATGACTGTGTGCAAGCCAAGACATTTTCCTAAATACAATTTCTTCATTAAGACATCATTCATGTCAAACACTGAAACAGGCTGTCCAGGGCAGTGGTGGATTCACCATCCCTGGAGGTGTTTCAAGACCTGTAGATGTGGCACTCATGGACACAGTTTGTGTGGTGAAATTGGTGGTGCTGGGTTAACAGTGGGACTTGATCTTAAAGGTCTTTTCCATCCTCAATGATTCTACTATTCTCTCTCTATTTGAAAATACTTGTGTGCTGAGCAGAATTTCTTGGACCTATCAGCCCACATGGAAAAGACAGACACCTTTTCAAGAAGGTGATTCAGCGTTTAAAATCCCAGATTCAAATCTACAGTACCTGATGATGCACAGGCTAAGTTTGCAGCTGAAGGGGTCAGACTTACAGCTTAAACACAGGTCCTCCGACCACACAAAGAAAGATCTGTCAGCCAAAACAGAGTTCCTTCCACTTCTTAGTACTGGATTCGGAAACATTCACTGCATTTCTGGTATAGAACGATCCTTGAGGCCCCTCTACCATGTTGTTACCATGGCACAGTTCCTGCCAGGAGAACCTTACCCAGCCCAGAGATACAGCAGACTGATGAACAGTCTCTCTTTTGTTTGGAGATGGACAATGAATGCACAGGTTTAAAAACCCAAAATCTGCCCAAGAGCACAAGATCTGAGCCTGGAAATCATATGTCTCTCGACTCCCAATGCAGAATTCCCTTCTCCATTGTCATTAATTGCAAGCACACAAAAATGAAACCCAGACCTGAGGACCAAAGCTTCAGGGAGAGCAAGGGCATGTGAGAAGCAGAGGGAGAATGTCAACAGAAAGTCTAAGGAGCAGCAGTAGCACAACAGCTTTAAGTCTGCTCTGACAACTGCTTGCACCAAATGTAAACCTTGTATTTCTTCCCATTTTGTTCTTGCCTTTGCTTGTATTGTAGTATTAGCAGCTCTGCACACCAACCCAACAGTACAGGGGAGCAGAGAGAGTGGTGACTTACTGCTGTTGAGAAGTGGTGGATCACAGCAATAGAGATGCAGGCATCACAAGAACTGCTGCGGATTGGCACTGACAGGGCATCACAAACAAATGCCTGGAAATGTTTTTCTCCACAAATATCCACCAGGTTTTTGCTGCGATCACAGCCAACCTAGAACAGAAAATGTTACATTAAGCTTTTCATAAAAGGATAATTACAGGACTGGAATATGACTTTCATTTGATGCTTATGGTAATAGAGTCATCACGGTCTGCTACTGAGGGAACACAGCTTAAAATCAAAACAAGAACATGTGTGAGAAAACAGCCTTAGAAGGAGTATATAGTTCCCAGAAAACAACCCTGATGCTTACCAAAAATGAAGATGAAAGACTGGATATCAGACAACTCATTATGGAACCCTGATTTTGAACCAGCTTAAGATGGACCAGGTTTCAACCTAACTTTTCTTCAAAACCCATTCAAGGTGTCTTGAAATGAGCAAAATGAGAGGTGACCTAACCTCAGTATTTTCTTTTCATTTAAACTGCCTTTTGTAACTTGACAACATTTGAAGTACCCAAATACTGAACTCACAAAAGCTGATCCACAAGTGTAAACAATGATCCAGTGACTTTGGTGGCAACACTAAAGTATGACATACAGCTTCACTCATCACTCAGGTTTTGTGATTTCACTGTAAGTAAGGAAGTGCTCAGATCTCTTCCTCTTAACCCTCAGTATCACGATGCACAAAAAATTTAAGCATAATATAATTTTCCAAGGTTCAGTACAGTCCAGTGAAGTCACCCCTAGGATCATTTCATAACACCTCATAAACATTAATTTTCCCCCCTTTAAACCCTGCCCAGTGTTCACATCAAAGGCAGTAAGACAAAACTTATCATCTTTGAAAATTCAGCATCTAGAAGTGTTTTTCACATGCTTATATAAAAACAATAAATCTAAATTGATCAAGACACCTTCTGAAAGAAGTAGAGTGACGCATGCACCACCCTTGGTTTTGTGTCTGCTGTGCACACTGACTATTCACACCAAAGCCCTGCTCCCAGGTTGTATATCAAACTTTGCTTGTATCAGAATAATAAATTTATTTGTTTTCAATGGCCAGCAACAAGTAGATAGCAGAGAACAGGTTCAGAATCCTAAATAATTACTGTTGACAGCTTTTATTGCATTTGACACTGAAAGAATACTAAACCATCTTTGATGCAAGAAGAATAGCAAACAACTTGCTCTGCTTAATCAACCCAGAAAACAATTAAAAATTAAAAACCTCTTTTGCAATGATTAATGAAAATAAGCTTATTTTCCATCACAACTTTTAATTTTATCTGTTTAAATCCTTTTATCTTTTAGCCTACATCACAGTTTTGAAGAAAACCAGAATTATGTCCTGAAAGCTTACCAGTGAGCTGCCTTCTACTCAAGTCCCTGACTTTTGATCTAAAGTAAATGAAACAGTTATGAAAATGCCAACCTGACAATACAAGATAATACTCCACAAGAACAATGAATATGTATATATTATCCTGCCAATTAGCAATAAACAGACCTGAAAAGAGCAATCCTAACATTGCTTTCTTCACATTAATTCCTTGGTCTCTCACATTTACTAAAGCACTGCGTGAACTGCGTTGTTTATGAATAAAAAAAGGAAAACCCTTGTTTACCTGAATGCAAACAAATCCCCATCATTTTACACTGGCAGCCAACTGAAGTATCTTAAATTACTCTGAAAACCTGCATTTTAGTGATTGCGCACTTCATTACTGGTACCTGTAACTACTTCTGCAATTAAGACATTGGCTTGCAGTGCTTAATAACAAAACTCAAAGAACCAAATTCACTGCTGGCAGAAGGAGGAAGAAGAATACTTGCAGCTTTCACTGACAGCAAGCTTTCCCAGAAAGAATTGCTTTTGCCCTCCACATCTAGAGTGAAAATGGGCTGGATAACGGAACACAATCCCATGTTCCCAAAATGACTCTGAAAAGGACTACAATGTATGTTGATGAAATCCAGTGAACTGAGAATGAGGACAAAGGCATGACTGCCAGAATGCAGTCCTCATTTGCATCTAAATTATATCAAATATTATGAAGTCAGGTTTACTTGTATTGACATACTTTCTAAGGCAAATGTACACCTAAAATGAAAGCAATGAAAATGTGACATTGAAACAGAACACTTAAAACACACAGCTGCTCTAAAATAGGTATATTAGGCTAAAACTTTACATGGTTTTAAATGTAGTAAACACGACAATAGGTGCTATACATATATGGTGAACACAGAGAGTCACCACAGATACCTAGTGCTGAAGCTATGTAAATTTAGCATCCTTACTAGAATGACTCTAGGTGATATTTCAAAATAATTATAATCACCACATGCCTTCATTTTCTAACTTACAAGAGACATGCATTCATTAAAAACCAAAATACATTTGTTTCAGTCACTTAGAAAACAATAAGGCAGCAAAAAGCGGTTAAGTTTAGTAAAAAGCAGGTAAGTTTAGTGTACAATACCAGCTTCCAGCTGGAAAGTTAGCCTATCTGTGGTTTTTATGAGTATAGAAAACATTTACAGCAAGCAGCACTGATCCCAAATTCAACTTTTCCCAATTCCTTTACTAATTTTTACACTCTAAAGCATGCAGAAGCTTTGATGTGATGAAACTTCATCTACGCAAGAGTTCAAAGGACTGTCTTAATTGAGAACAGGTCCTTCTCTCTCTAATTAAATACATAATCAAAATATTTAAAACAAAACTCAAAATAGAGCTGAAAAGCTTTAATTTTTGCCAGTTCATATCTCTATTTTTGATGTTCAGCTCAGGATATTTATTATCTTTGCTGACATCTCTTCTAGGAGAGTGGAGAAAGGCAGATGAATTACTATTAGTCCAGTGTCCAAACCCAACAGAATCTAGTACATCTCTTGGTGAGTCAAGCTGTATGTATACATTTTTATGGCTTTCAAATTCCTCTCCATAATTTCTTATACTTTGGTTTTCCAAATCAAATTCCTTGCTGAAACTCCACAATTTCTCTCATGTATCTCAAACAGTATGGCTGATTTTTCAGCTGAATCTACCTCAGCAAGTCCACCTCTCAGCATGTTGCTCCACTATGCCCATAAAGGAGGCTGGGTTCTCAGGCTTCTCAGACTTTGCTCCAGACATCCATTCCCACATCCCTGCCTTTTTGGCAAGTACCTCTGTAACTAGAACCCAAACAAATGCAAAACTTAGGAAAGGAGCAAAGGTCTGTCATCATTCTGGCATTCCACACCCTCTCTGGGCACACTGGATAATGCAAACCTTTAGACAATCAAAATATCAAAAAAAAGAGATAAAGATAAAAGAGGAGAAGGGAGGGAGAAACAAATGTAACACCTGTGACTTGTCTGAGTTTGCAGCAGCTCTGCACTGGCTTCCTGGAAATGGATAACATAGGCAGTTATGCCATCCTGCTCCTTCATGTTCCCACACACCTTTTCAGCGAGGAGTAGCTAAAGTAGATTTTATAAAATCCACTTAATGCAGTGGTTTGGTATAGATCATTAGGGGGCAAAAGACACTAATAAGTATCTTGCTTTGCAATGATGCTGCAAATCTGCAAAAGGTAAATCCTCTTGCATGCTGAAAAAAAATAGGTAAAGACAGGTTGAGGTTATCCACCACTATGCGTTTTCTTCCTACATTATCTCATTATCACTAACACAGCCTGGTAGACTTCGTTCATTCAAGTATCTGGGAACCTGATTTATTCAAAGCACATTACAAAGCAATTAATAAAATGGCACCTAATTCTGAAATCCAGCCACCAAAGGGAATTATGTGGCTCTCCAGAGAAACGCCTCAGCTATAACTAATTGCATGAGAAGCTCAAGAAACCAAATTATATTCCAGTAAACAATTCATCTGAGTCAGTCTTTCAGCAGTCCTTTCATGCAGTGTTTTGGTTTTCCATTGCACAAGTCAGGGTATCTTTGAAAGCTAAGTGCTATGCCTAAGACATAGAGTTCATTTCTCAGTGACAAAGCAACAGAACCAAGTTGAACAATTCAGCATTCCATCTGTTTTTGTGCTGCTCTTGCCCAGTTCCTTCTGAGCTCTCTTCCCAGATATTTCACCCATTTTATTACTCTTATTCAGTGAGAGAAAAGGGCAGGAAAGGTTCATCGGTCTCACCCATCAATTGCTATGATATGATGAACTTACTCCAGGTATACCTTTACTAATTGGTTTTGTCCCTCCTGTTTTTATCCACTACTAAAAAGTCCTTGGGAGAGAAATCTATTCCAGATCTGTACAAATCCAGTGCAACTAAAACCCACCCAACTTTATGCAACCATACCACACACTGTGGAAAAATAAAATTTTTAATATAGTTCTAGTAGACTGCAGTTTGGGACAGTAATGCAGAAAACAGAGGTGCACATTGCACAGCAAAACGGGGTCTTACAAGGTCTTGCGAAATATAAACTATGTTACAATTACCTCTTAATGACACACACAACAGAAATAGAAATGTCTGTATTAAAGCAAATAATTTTGGCTCCTCTATTGCCATTTTTTCCCCCTATCATCAGTACTCTGTAAAGTAGAGTAATTTCTTTATATAAAAAGAGAGCATATCTACCCCATGGCATTTTCAGTCATTTGCCACCGAATTTCCCACCAATTTATTAGTTCAATTAAAAATGTAAACCACAAATTGAAAAGACTTCAGTGACTTTTCATTCACACCCTGAGGATGCTGAATGCTCCTGCAGAGACTTACACATCACCACACCTACCTGAACACTGGAAGCAAGGAGACAAAACTAAAGTGCCTAAAAATTAATGAGATCATTCCAATAATATCAATGAAATGCTTGTGGTAATTGGGGGAATGGCTAATGCTGAAACACATTGTTCCATAAAAATAAAAGCTCTGCTTACAGATATGAACATTAAGCTTGAAAGCACTTAAATAAAATCTGTTAAAATAATTCCCCCAAATTGGTTGGGTAAGGAAAGAATTGTGGAAAAACAACACTAAAACTGTGTCTCTTTTTTTCATTAATTTAAACAATAAAAAGGTGGGTGAGACAGAAAAAGTAAAAGCAATCTGAAACTCTATTAAATTAAACCTTTCTCCAGCCTTTGTGCTAGCTACATCAGACATTGATTCCATCTCCAGATGAAACATTCTTAATCTGAATTTGTTTGTCATGGAATTGCTGCTCTCTCACTGTGTCAGAATAATGCAGCCATTAAAGCACTGTCACTTTTGCTGAGCGTAGATGGACTTGTGCATTTCATTGTCACACAGGATACTCAAGTAGGTAATGCTGCATGTAATCATCCAGAGAAACTGCAGCAAGTACAACAGCACAGGCCACAGTGGAGAAATTTTCAGACAGTGCCTGAAGATTAAAACCATCAAGAGAGCTACCTTAGCTTTGATCTACAATTAGCACTGCTACTTAAAGCATAAAAGTGCACAGTAACCCATAAAGCATACTGCTTGCCTTCAGGAAATGCTTGCCTCAAGTTGTCAGTACTTCTGAGTTGAAACACCCCAAGCTACAGAGCTGTGCCAACAGTGCTTCACTCAATCCCTACACAACTCCTGATTTCACAGCACTGCTTTATTGCTTCTTTTCCAACAGGACCTGGAGCTCCAGGTCCAATACACTGTACACAAAAAAGAGACGCAGACTTTACTAGGTTTATGCCTGGATTTTATGCCTCCAACTAAAGAGGAGTAAATAAGGGAGAAAACTGATGTCCTGCATCTACAGAGCACTCCCTTTATCCCTACAATGCACCGGATATATAAAACATTCTGTAATCCTTTACCCTTAGCTCCATGTCTAAACGATGGTAGATGGACTTAACAGCATTTGAGATCCTTGTCAAAAGTTTAGAAGCAATAAACACAATATACACAGGGTATTCTTTAACCACACTTTGGCTGCTACAGAAAAATAAATCTGGTAGAAAGAAAGAGTCACATCCATCCTCCTGAAGCTCTGCACTGACTCGTACATGAAAACAACCAAACGCAAAGTCTAGAGTCAATCTCCACCTAAGAACCACTAGTTGTTATCAGTGGAAAATAAAAATGTTGAGGGAGGCCAACTGAACGAAGCAATTCCCAGATTCTATTTTTCAGATGTTTCAACTGCTTTTTTAAATAATTTCTTCCCTTTCACTGTTATTTTTAATGTTTTTTATTTCTCCTGCAGAAATGTATGAAATGAGTTAACTCCTAAAATAACAGAGGAGAGGAGGTGGCTTTCCTTTGACTGCCAGCCAATATGTGATCTTTCCTTTCCTTAGCTGGCTAACTGTGGGCTCCAAAAAACAGACTGGTCTTGGCAATTTCTGAACATAGTACCTTGCATTAATTTCACTTTAAAAGTCTTCCACAAACCTCCACAACTGCAATTTACCAAATCCATTCTAGGACCAGCTGACCTTCATGATACTCTGACAAATGCTCCTCTTCTAGTTAGGCTTGCTGATTTCTCTTACAGGAGTCAGGACCAAAAGACTGAAATTAATAATTATACTCAGGCTACAGCAATCAGGCATAAAGATGCCTACTCATTAATTGGTTGATGTTGTTCTAGCCCTTAAGAACAGTAAGGGAGATAATTTACTAATATAAACAGCATTGTAAATAACAACTTATCTTTTTTAGCTGAATGTAAGTATCAGGACAGAAACTCCTGAAACAGACAAACAACGCCAACTTTTATTATCAATAATGAATGCTTTGCCCTACATAGAAGTTTTCAAGTCTGATGGATTTCTGAGTGTTTCACAGGACAAACATGAAAGAATCAGACAATTCTGAAACAGGAGACAGCACATACCATAACACACGCTTCTCTGAGATTTCTTTTGGGTTAAAACAATGGCAAGTTTGACTCCTTTTTTCCCCTCCCCTGAAAAGGTCTTTTAAATATTTGCAATGAAAGCTATCTCTTGGGTCATATTTGTATATACTTCATCTCTCCCTGACAGGAAGGGAGAGAAGTAAAACCGCACTTAGTACAGGATGTCAGACAGTGAAAGAGAGAAAATGAGCAAGAATTATGTCAGAACTGTCTAAAAGCAAAGAAAAGGGAATGAAAGGCCAGAAATCTGTACCAAAGTTGAGATTTCCCTGTAAATTTTATGTTGGCATATTTACTGGGTCTATGCACAGAGCTAGAGGAGGAACAGCCAAACTTGACATCATTTACAAATGAGACATGTCACCAGGCCACAGGGAACTGAAGAGGACATGAAAAATAGTGTTGCCTATGGAGATTTCACCCACCCACAAACCAAGTTAAAATCTTGTTGGAAGCATTCCAATTGCCCAACCATTTAATAAATTTTTTCAACAACAATTGCAAAAAAAGCTAAACCATCCATTACAATTTTTCAATCCACTGCACCCAATACTATTTTTCTTAACATATTTTGAATTACAAAGCAAAAGTGGCTTTGCAAAAAAAGAAAAAGGCAATGCACATAATGAATACATGTGGAAACTTAAGACAACTGGTAATTGATCTTGGACCAGGAAATAGCTTTCTGTTCTCGGCATTCTTCCAATGCCAACCTGAACCCTGCAGCATGCTACAAGTGCACGACTGAACAAACACCAGAACCAGTGAAAATAAATGACAGTAGCTACTACTTACCATGTACAAATCCTCGTTGATGCCAAGGTACTTCCCGTTACCACAACCAATATCAGCCACTATTGATCCTGTTGGCAAGGACATGAGAAACTCTACAATTCGGGGCCATGGGCTATGCCTGGTACTGCTGAAGTGTGTGGAAATCTCTTCATAAACCTTGTGTACATATTCTTGCTCCAGCTTTGAGGCCTCCTTCTCAGTCTGGGGAAATGAAGGTTGCACCAGTCTCTGCGGTCCTTTCTGGCTGTCACAGGCAGATGGGTAAACTAGATACAGCAACAGATACAAAATAATTTTTTTAAGCAATTCCTCATTGATTAAGCATATTTAGCAAAATTAAATTAAAAACAAAATATTAAAATTCAAAAAATGCTTCATTCCTCCTTTATCTTTAAAAACTGCAAAAAACACAGGTCAAACTGCAGAAGTGTTGGACGACCTGTAAACATGTAACCTGCCCACATGTACCAGAGGCTGTTTGCAGTGATCATTAATCTGCTGTGTTAACAATGTTTATGGTCTCAAAACGGAGGTAGTGCCCGCAGTGCCAAAGACCACAACATCATCACAATTCAGCCTCTGAAATTCTGTTCTAAGGGCACAAATGGACTTCAGTTCCATGCAATCATTGAGCCACCTGTCTATTATTATCTCTACTGCCTGAAGGCACTTTACATGGCTCTTGTCACTGAAGATATGACTCCTTCTCTAATGTACTTATTTTCTCAAAATTACAGGCCCTCTCAAACAAAAAACAATCAAAACTGAGGAAAACTTGAAAAATAGTAGTTATTTCTATTCTGTAACATTATTAAGAACTTGAAATTCCAATGAAACGCAAGACTCCAGATTACTTGCCTGGATCTGGAGCAAGCCAGATGCCTTCCTGTATAGAGAAACTCCAGCAACCACATGAATGCAACCAATTCCAGCCATATAGTATGCTATGAACCATCCAGGAGTAGTTATGAGGACTCCCAAAACTACCCAAAGCAATCAAATTATTTGCTCAAAACAAAAAATTGTGATATTGGTGATAAATAACAATTTTGTCCTGCAGGTTGCCTCAAGACACTTACTGCAGTTGCAAGGGCTTCTCCTCACTTTCCTGAATGTAAATGATATCCTTTCTTCCCTTTTATTTAATGTTAAATCTCCAACATCAGCAGTGATTGTTCTTACTTTTTGCCCAAGCTCTGATGCTTGAATAACATCATATTTTCTGGGTGTGATCCTAAAATAAAGCAACACAAAATAAAGGAATAATTCAATTTGCATTAGAAAAAACCCCATCTGTCTTTGTAAGAAGGCAATTCTTACACTCTGAGAGAAATGTGATTACAGCTATTAACATACTTCTGACTCTCAGTTTTCAATTTACTCAATTTCAGAGAGAAAAGAGATGACACATAAACTAATGACATGAATTAAAGCTGTTTACTTGCATGTAATTATATTTCCCTTCCCTCCCTCCATTTTCTTCCATAAAATTAGTTTATTTGTTTAGTACTAGGGTTTTTTTTGGTTGTGGGTTTTTGTTGTTGGGTTTTTTTTTTTTTGGTCCTGGTTTTGGCTGGGATAGAGTTAATTTTCTTCTAAGCATCTGTGCTAACAGCAGCAGTGCTGTGTTTTGGGTTTAGTAGGAGAATGAGGTTGGTAACACACTGATGCTGCAATTGTTTCTCAGTAATGCTTACTCTAAGTGAGGACTTTTCAGTTTCCCATGCTCTGCCAGTGAGGAGGGACATGAGAAGCTGGGAGGGAGCATGGCCAGGACAGCTGACCTGAACTGGCCAGAGGGATATTCCACAGCACAGAGCATCATGCTCTGTGTATAAACTGGGGGGAGTTGGCTAGGACACACCGATCCCTGCTGGGGATGGGCTGGGCATCAGTCAGTGGGTGGTGAACAAGTGCATTGGGCATCTCTTGTTTCTCTTGGGTTTTGTTCCTCTGTGTCACTTCCCTATTACTAGGACTTCCCACTGTCAAAAATAAAATGCTGCACACCCTCTTGCTTGGCACAGAGTGGTTTTACTATTGCAGTGCCAAGAATAGAGTTTTGCCAGGTTACCCAACCAAATACGAAAAGCATCACTAAGGAACTTCATCAGAAAAGTCAGTTTTACTTTCACCTATGAGTCAAAAAGAGAATACATCTTTCATCCTCCTTGATGACATTGCATAGCTTATTTCTAAACCATGTGTTTCTCTTTCAGAGAGAACTGAACAAAAATGCTTTTCCTGTGCACTTTGTTAACGGGGACAAAACGAAGTCTCTAATTCCTTAGTATCCAAGCATACACACTGAAAACATGTCCAGAATAATTTCAAAACTGACCCTTTTGCTCCTATAATTTGACTTCTGAGGTGCAGATAAAAGGCATCACAAATTAAATACATTTTGACATTATTTAAACAAATGAATTAGCTACAACTTCTCGCTGGATGAATAATTTTTTATTACAATACGATGTTCCAGCAGCATGATGGAAAGCTTACTCCAGCTGAATATCTTGACACACTACTGCTTATGAAAACATATAGAAAAACTATATTTAGGAGAGGTGGGCAAGAATTAGCAGGGGAATCACTTGTACATGAGTAGAAAGATCTGGGATCTTCATTTTCGATGTAGTTTATGTCATTGTTTCTCAAAAGACAACCATCACTTGAAGGTACAAGGAAGTTAAGTGACAATCTCATTCCAGGTTTTAAGAGACAGGTATACTATTCCAACTTGAATGGCTGCTGACCAGTACTGCAAGTGGCCAGCATGCATCCTTCCACCTCCTGGAAGCATGGCTGCCCAGGGCCAGCTTGGAAGGAACAGAGCTGGCAGCCCTAGAAAAAGCTGAGACTTCAGCAAGGGTGAGCTCTTCTTCCCCTGGGAGCTGTGTTTAAATTGAGGCTGTCCCACTGACCCTTGTTCCAGTTACAGCCCCAGATATATCCCCAGCTCTGTATGTACATGGCCACTGCCATGATCCCAGGGCTGGTGTTCCAAGCTGGCCTCAGCCCAGCCCATGGAGCTACCTGATGCCTGGGGTTGGGGACTGGCCACCAGCTTCCCTGGCCAGCAGTGTCACTGACACAGAAACTGCACTGTGTTCTCAGAGCTGTACATGACCTTTCCAAAAGACAGCTGACAGTATCTGACAGGACAGCCTAAGAAGCTTACAAGGCTGGTATCTGTATTCAGCCCTGTATATGAAACAACAAGGGATTTCACTGCCCTGGGCTTCTATATTTATGTCTATCAGAAGTACCAAGTGATTTTTACAACTATTCAATTTAACAAGGGAATATACAGGTGGTATAAGAGCTCTATAAAATTAGCAACTTAAAGGTTATCAGGGTTATCACATTCACCCAGTTTTCATAATACATATTAACCAGCAAAATAAAAAGGCAGAAAATTTTCTGCCAGTAAAAAGATTTGGTGTTTAATTTACACAAAATGTAATTAGTGTCTCCAATTGACTGCTGAACCAGTGACTGCTTGGGTCAAAGAAAGGAAGAAATGCTTACTTATGGGCATTTCTGTCCAATACAGGGTTTCCATAAGCTCCTAAAGTGCATTACTGTCACAATCAGATCTCACCAAGGTTTTAGCCTTTTTACCAATTTCAGAACTCCAATTTTAGGTATCCCCCAGTGGTGCATGATTTAAAAAGCATGTATTTAAATTCTGCAAAGCCCCAAGACATATTTCAAGAACTCCCTTAGCAGCATCCCAAAACTGCTCAATGCAGTTGTAATGGCAGCTAAAGTGTCTCTAAAGCAGCTGGGAACAGCTCAGGAAGACTCCCCTCTGCCACCCTCAGGCTCTCAGTGCAGGGGAAGTCAATCTCTTAAATTAGCCCCTCTCTCAAGCATTTGGCAGATGTGATCCCAATGGGAAAAGTTGTGGGCTGAAAAGAGAGAAAGGGAATGGTGACACTAATTGCACTACAATCAATTCTTTGCCAGCCCAGAGTCATTGAGAACTTTCACACTGCAGATGTGAGTGACTTCCGACTGAAATTTCACTTGTGACAGCAGCAGGAAACTGAACCTCAGGGACCAGTAGTTAGCTTCTTAAATCCCCAAGTTTTACAGTTTAACCTAAGCAGCAGCTGCGCAGCAGAGTGAATTTGTATATTAAGTATAAAACTTGACTTGATTTCTTTGAGGCAATTTTAAATATAGAAAGTCATTAATAAAGCAAATAAACAACATTTATTATTCCTCTGTTATCAGCAATGCAGGGACTCTTGCACATACCCGTGTGTCCACAGGTATCTGGATTCTCCAGTCATCACCAATAAACTGCATCGGGGCAACATAATTGCCACTGTACGGCCATCAGGGTGCTTGAAATCCATCACAGTCTAAAAAGAAACAAAACCAGTCACCATGAATGAGCATGACTTACAGTTTCATACACAAGCCAGGTATTCTCAAGTCCTAGCTTTGTTTGTCTCTCTAATACGTTCAACCAGATATTGCTATGAAACAGCTACACAATTCCTAAGGATGCAAAAGTATCTATATCTGCTGTCCCAAAGCTCTCTCCCTTTCAGCACTATGTTCAAATCTCAGGCAGTCACAAATATATGTATATAGAGACAGTTAAAATTACATATCAATTTCTTTTCAAAATAAAAATTTTGTAAGAACAGAAGCACTGTTCAATCTCTGTGTGTGTACCTGTGAGGCAGGGAAGGACTGCCATCCCTCAACTAAAGGCAGCTGCATGAGAGGAAGATAGGGCTCATTTGCTGTATCTCAAGCACGGAAAGTTATGTACCTGGACTAAGGCTGTCAGCTGCTGTCTTTTTGTGATGTCTATGCAGAGAGACTAGTTTCTCCACAGGTTTACTCATCCTAGTGTAAAATGTAGAGCTAAGTGATGTGGAATGACCCTATGCTCTCGGAAATGCCTATCCATTCACAGGGGATGAGCTGAGACAATTAGCTCAGTATATACTGAGTATATATATAACAGCGTATATAACATTCAGATAAGCAGTACTAGGTGAAAGAAATTATTTCCAACCTGCCCGCATTCTTGGAGATTTGAAGCACAACAAGCACATCCCAAGATCCTGGCTAACATGCCAACTACCAGACCATCCTTTTATTATCTGCCATCTGGCTTCCAGCCACAGCAATATGCTGAGGTAACACTTTCAGTTTTATTCCAATTTCACAGCCCAGACAGCAGTGGTACATTTTGCTTTTGCTTGGGCTAGGAATGTTACCCTTTTACATTTCCCAAATGAGAGAAACTCTTGCTGTGGAAAATAAGGAACAGGCCATTTAAGCAAGCCAAATGAGTTACAGAAGACTTACTGAAAAGAAAAGTGGTCAAAAAACTATTCAAGTCAGCAGTTCCTGGTACACTGGAGAATCAGCACCATGAAAATGCTGCCATCTGATTTGTAACCTATTAAGTATGCAATTTAAAAGCAAACTTACTCCAGTATGCCAGACTGAAACAAATTAGGCCGTTCTGCTTCTGTGTACAGATGTGTAACAAAGGGAGAACAGTGGTGCAGAAATCAGTCATTCAGCACAAAAACCCAGCATGACAGAGACTGAATAAGCAAGACTCTTAAACACTACAAATTGCCACTAGCAACAATTACTGTTTAATGTTGTGCACACTGAAGCAAAGCACAATGGCATTTACATTTTTAGGAAAAAAATTACTTATGCTGTACTACCACTCAGAATGACACAGTCCTTCTCCTGTTGGGCTATCTAAATTTAAGGCAAGAAGTGACAAGGGAGACAAAAAGTCGAGTTGAAAGATGTAGAGAGATATTGAGGAAGAGGAATAAAGCATGACTATAAGCTCTGATTAATGATCATGAAACGTTTCAATAGCTACACAAAAAGATGAATGACAGCCACTTGCTACTGCACTCCTTCCCTTGCACTTTGCAATTTCTTCTAAGTAACCTCCAAGAAGCATGGGCTGAAGAAGGAGAAAATACAGTGGGCTTCACAAGTCTGATCGGGATGCTGTTCTGTAAAGCACAAGTAGCAGCAAGTCTCTGTAAAAAGATGCAGCTATCTGGCAAGGCAAATAAATCAGAAAGTAACTAATCAGGACCAGCAAGTAAGGAAAGAAAAAGCATGAAATGAAAAGGAGAGTGAAGTGGTAGGATGAAATGATGCCTCAGTCTGTCTTTTGCCTCTCTGGCTCACGGCTCCTGGGGACAGGTGTGAGGGCACAAGATAGAGACTGGGTTCTTCAGCAGTATGACAGAATAAACTGAACACAAGAATGTCCAGATTCCTTCCTGGAAAGAATCCCATTACCCCACTGGTCCTCTTTCTGAGTCAACAGTAACTTCATAGTTTGCTCTGTTCTTGCATATGATATTAAAGAACTGCACTTTATCCATTAATCAATGAGGAGACCTCTACTGTGTCCCCTGCATTTCCAGTTCCCATCTCCCTCCAGGGCCCAAAAGAGGCACCTTGTTCCCTTTCACTTCTGCATGCCCGGCAGGTGACTCCATATGAAGTAGTGGAAAACAACACTACCTCCAGCTCCCTGCCATCTCTGCTGTTTTACGTCATGGATTTCCAATTCCTTTTCCCCCACCATCTGTGTGGTTCCCGAGTCTCTTCACAGAAGGTACTACTCAAACCCTGTCCTGTAAACAACTGTGCATCCAAAACAAAGAGGTTAAGAGTGCTCGATAGGCAGGTTACACGTTGGGAATGAGAGGCCACAAAACTATCCCTGGCAGCTGGATTTTCAGGCAGCAGTGGCAGGAAAATAAAGAACAGCATGTTCTCCTGAATTTCAACTATACTAACAAGAAATACATGAAACAAAATTTCTGATGGTGCAGAATTTGAGGCTGAAAAGCAAGAATTTATCTTGGTAACATCTAGTCCTCACCAAAACAGATTCCCACCTCTGTTCCCGCTCCCTACTTTTCTGGGAAGGGAAAGTTCTGTACTATAATCTCACTTTGTGTGTCTGCTCCCCATCTAACTGCATTTCATCCTTATGAGAAACTGTGATGATTTGGAAAGGAAAATATAATTAAAAGATTCATTTACTTGCAAATGGGCAATAACATCAAGTAATTAGCAGTAATTAAAAGAGTCAAAAATCCAAATCCAAAACTGACTTTTGCTTATGAGGCAGACTGACGTTCTCAGCTAGAATGTATTAAACATTTGCACTGATCTATTAACAACAAATTTGACATTGCAATTGAGACAGAGAATAAAATTTAACAACATCTGAAGAAAATTTGTGTAATTCCTATGCTTCATTCCTTTACCTAGATGAACTGCACCTGAATGATTAAAAAACCATGCAGGAGCATTTTTTCTATCCTTTGTTTACAGCACAGTGAAGAACATTTAACCCAGGAGGATTTTTGAAGAACTCTGCTCTTATCTCTGGCAAGCCTATCACTGACTGAAGTAGATAACATTCCCACACTCCTCTATGTGTCTTTATCCCAGCAGAGCATTCTCAATTGTCACTGTCAAACACACCCGCACACAGAAGATTAATGCATTTGGTTCTCTTTTTAATTTACTAAGGACTTAGTATCAATAAAGCAACTTTGCCACGACTGAATCAATCTGTTTTATGATAGCTTTGCTCCACAGGAGCTATTTCCAATTACTATTTTTGTTTTTACCTATTTTCTTTTTTCTCTTAGATGGCAGAGTCAATAAAGATCAAATTTACAGCTAGCTCATGGTGCATCATCCAAGGATTACAATCAAAAAATAAAAACAGTGGGTGCTATGTAAGTTTTACCATTTTTCCTTCTACTATGGAAAACATGTGTCTCTAAATATAGCAAAAAAAAAAAACTTAAAAGAAACAAACAGCTAATATCTACTCGTAATTTCAAATAATTTGTCATGATGCCAAGTTATTTAGAAGAGTCTTCATGACAAGGGAGCACATAAAGCATTAAACAGCTTTCAAGGATGGCTAAACATCAAAGCAAGGAGATACTCATATCACGAACATTGTTCCTGTGGCATAAAACACAGGAAAGTGCAAAAATCAGAAAATAATCCAACATAAGGGAATAAAATCTCTTTTTCTTAATACCTCAGGGTGCAGAAGTCTGCAACACTTTTCAGTGCAGTGGTACTGTACTTCATAAAAGAGTAGGAGGATGAAGGTGAATGATAGGTCTGTCAAATAAGTAAAGATTCAAAGGCAAAACAGAAATAATGCAACAGAGCTATAAGGACAACGTCAATAAGAATTTCACAGCTACAGTGGGGAATGACAATTATTTTTCTAAGCTTTGTCTCTGATGCAATTTGTATTTTATGTTAATAGACTACCTTAGACAAAACATATTCTTAAGGTAAAAAAAGTACAATGTGGAATGCTTCTCAAGTCTGACATTATTTACTGAATTTTCAGAGAGCAAAGCCAGACTATCAGCCTACATAACAGTTTCCCACATGTAAAACAGATGAAAGAGAATGTCTACTTCAAAGACAGCTGAGAGGTTTAAAGCCCACACACAGAGCTTGAACAACACAGTGGGGCTCTATGCAAAGGCAAGAGCCTGCTGGCTCACATCGGACCAAGGCAATCAACTGGTAACACACAGCACCTTTCACTGCAAAAACCATGCTAAATTCCAAAATTTGGGATTCAGAAAATGATGAATTTTAAAAAGAAAGTAACTAGGATTATCTTTCTTGAATAATCCACATCATAGCAAATTTACCTTACGTAATATATGCAGAGATTTACACCCTATATCATGTTCTCTGGCAATACTTCAGAAAATGAGTGCAGCACTGACAATCATGACAATGAACTATTTCAGTACTGTCTTTCTCAAAAATCTCTCAACACATGTGCTCCCATATCAGATTTATACCAAGCGTACCATCTCTTGCTAAACCTGTTTACCTACTTCGGCACTACGGTGATGTTACTCAGATACTTAATATAGTTACTAGGCTTTCTTTCTTGAAAAAATGGATTCAATTTTCTATCAAAGCAATATGTTACTATCTTCCTGAATTCTCTGTGTCATTTTAAGTATCTATGTATTTCCACTTCTTAATCAATGCCTAGCATATGAGTGTTTAAAAAATATTTCAATATATGGACAGTACTGCCTTCTTTTATATCTGCGGTCTCACCTTGTTAGGATTTTCTTGATAAGCCTACAGTGTTGAGTGCATCCACTGAACAGCACACCAGTATCTCCCCTAGTTATTCTGTATGCCATTGACTCTATGATACAAATTCCCTTATTGTCTGGCCTCTGTTTAAAAGATTCAAGGAAGTATACAAGAATAGTAAAACTACTGTAATTTTCAAGCTAATCACGGTTGGATGGAGAAGCTTCTAAACCTCTGCAGGCTTCTAAACCTCTTGTCATAGCTATCTGGAATATACATCACTCTCCTTTCGTACACAGGGATTCATCTCTGGAAATTCACCAACTCCAAGTTATTAGGGATTATCAGTCATCCCACTAAGCTCAAAGCCAGCTCTTTGTAATGTCCAGTGAGGTGTCTGCTCTGCCCAGCCTTGGCAGAGGTTGGGACACTGGTGGTACTTCTGGAACTGTTCCATCAACTTTTGACTGCTGCTGTACCTACTCCAAGACCACTCACAGCTGCTACAAATTTTTGTGCTTCACTCATGTCTTCTCAAGCTGTCTCCTTGTTTCAAAAGCCTTTCTGTAAATTCAGGTTACTGTTTCATCTTAATAGTTGAATAGACAGGCTAAAAGAACACAACAAGCCTAATCCATTAAAGATTGCCCATCAAATATGTCAGCTCCTACTTCTTCTAAAATTATCAAGTTTCTTTTGTATGTCAGGACATTACCTTTGGTCTTCGCACCTTCCCAGAACCTGTGTTCAACTCAATCTTGAATATTAGGTTCGTAAAAAAGGCTTTCAATCCCTACAGTAAAAGGCAATAGCTACATTAACACTGCTCCCCTCTCTCTCTCCCCCCCCAACAGGTACAGATCTCTCCTTTCTAGAAAATGCTATCTAACCAAAGCATAAAACCTTGATGTCCTTTTGTGAATCCACAGACAAAGACTCCGTCAAGTTCTCAACAAGAATCAGTTTATTCATTCTCTCTAACATTTCGTCTTCATCCTTTAATAAATTGCCTCCCTAGCTCTTAGCTTAAACTCTTTTAGTACACAGAAAGCAAGAGGCTAATGTTGTTAGTCTTCATTTAATTTCTTTTACTGACTTAGCCTCCTCTGCAGTATTTTCCATTCTTTCAGTCATACATCTTCCCTCACATCCACAAGTGCTACTACACTGACATACAGGGAATTGCATCCAACTATACCAGGGCAGAGTGTGCCAGAAATGCTCCAAATCATTCATCTTCCTTTCCAAAGGAAGGGAAATTCCTCAGGTTTTGCATCACTTGCTTTCTAATGGAGTCCAGTTCAATGGAAGAGCACAAGAGGACTCCTACACATCCTGACCCTGATGGCTTTCAGAGAGCTCAATCTATTAAGATGTAATGCCCAGACATCATCAGAAAGCAGTTCTGCATCCTCAATTACATCTCTTCAGACTTGCACTTAATGTGCCCTGAAAGCAAATAATCCGTATTTGTATGTTTAATACTGTACCAAAAGTCTACCAATAAACCACTGAACAAGTCCTTACAACAGAGACACAGCTGTTCTGTAATAAGGACAAATTTAAATGCAGGTATGATATTTAGAGGATCCTAAATGTGGTAGCACATGGTCTATGTGATGCTGTGGCATATCTGTAATTCTTCCACATTTAGAAAAGTTCCCAAGAGATTTTCAGTATCTACGTAGAAAGGGAAACACTTTGGTATTCAAAAGGCACATCTCACCTTTCTAAACTATGGATTGTTTACAAATATCTGTGGAAATACACACAATTCTCAGCTTACTGAGGTGGCAAATACATGTAAGCAGGACTCCCTTGAACTGTAATTTTACATCCTGTACATTTATCATCCTGTCATCAACCATTACAGGTTTTAATTTCAAGTTTTCTACAACAGAAGCGTTGTGAGGAACTCTGAATAAAGCCTCCATGCAATATAAACAATAATCGATACAGCAAAAACTAGGCTTTGGGTCAGTAATATTGCCAAGCATGGAATAAAGCAAGAAAGTGTAATTTGCAGGAAAGAGGACCTGAAATATTTACATTCAAAGTGTAGACTCATACCAAGTACTAGTGTGGCACAGACCCACCAGCTGTTGAAAACAGCCCAAGTCCTTGCAGGTTCAGTGTATTTCAAGGCATGGGTAGAACATACTGCATGTTCATTATCCTACATTGTGGAAATCCATCTTCCCTCACTCTCTACAAACATTGGGATTGTTCATCAAATTCACCTTATTCTCCTCTGCAGGTCTCAGCTTTCTGCTTGCAATGCTGTAGTGCAGGAATTCAGGCTAACTTTAAGTCTGGGGTGGAAATACACAAATCAGTTGAAGATCAATGTCTACATTTGGCCTTAGATTTTAAAACAACCCATTAGGGAGCTGAAACTATGAAATGAAACAACAGACATCTAATTCAGCATGAGCTGAATTACCCCATAGGCTGGACTCACTCAATCCCCATTGATTACAGAGGAGCTGAGGCATGCAGTGCACAGGTACACACCTACTCGCAAACACTAAAATTTCAGTGTCTTAAACCTGGACTAAATACCAACAAGTTATTTAACAAGGCATGCACGTATGGATTCAGCAGATGCTTCAACTCTGTTTAAAACAGTCCTGCCTTAATTAAAACCTCTTCCTGCACTATTATCATCACTAAAATCTTGGCCCCTGCATACTGAGAAGGTAGTATGGAAAGAGTGTGGTGCTGAATACCTGTAATTCAAAGGGATGAAACAATGAATTTATGCACTCAGAGTTTGGAACAAAGGTCAGCTAGTCCTTCTCATACCTGCAGCTAACAGCTGTCCCAGAAATCATTAAAATAAAAGTGGGCTGCCAGGATACAAGACATACAAACTGTGCCTTCCCAAATTAATTCTTGCATTGTATTGCAAAAGGGCTGACAAGAAGTGGTTTTCAGTTCTATTGCTATAGAAACTACCACATGGCCTGTTTCTTAATCCTCTTCATCTTCACTGTAAAAGGGAAATCTACTGAAGAACAAAGATCTGGGCATGAATTTTAAGAAATTGCTTAAATACATTAAGAAACGTTGTTCCTTAGCAGTCAAAAGCACATAACCCTTAAAAAACAACAACAAAAAAAGAACACCAAAACCAAACAAAACTCAAAGAACCAATGAAAGCCAATGAAAGCCATCTTCTTAGATAATGATGTCTCCTGTGGCCATAAAGTATAACTCAAAACACTGCATGACACAAAGACACTTCTTTAAAATCATTTGAAGAAAACTGTTTTATCTATTACTCAATTGGTATGTTTCATCCCACAGAAGTCCCACACATCTGACATATACATATTATTTTAAAGCAGGGAAAACAACCATAAAGGAAAACCACATTCTGAAATTTGGATAGGCAGTATTCCAACACTGCTGATTTTCATCATAAACAATGTCATCTCTTTCTTCTGTCATTCCCTCCATCTGCTTCATTAGCATAATGACTGTCTTCTCATAACGCAGCCAAAAGTTACACAAAAGGGCTCTGACCAGGGCCTCAACATCAGATTACATGGATGCGCACAGCAGATATGCAGGCAGTAACAGGAAGGGCAGGAGGAACAAGAACACTTCACAAGGAACTGTGAAGTGTCCAGCTTTCACTGCTTTCTGCTGCACCATCAGCAGACGGTTTCCTCCAACCATTCCTCTTCTGCCCCAGCAAACAGACCAGAGTTTTCCCTGCATTGCCCCTGGGCAGCACCAACAGGCTGCCTGCCTACTTGCTTCTCTGCTAAGGCACAACTCTCCCACTGACAGAATCCTTCTGTCAAGTGTATCAGCATCAAAGGTCTGACAGCTCCAGCACACTTCAACTGCTCAAAACTGCCAGTTCCTTAGCAAAAATTCAACTCTACTGCAACAAGAGTTCTGTGGAGAAACTCCTCCCAAAATATAGCTGAAAAAAACAGAAAAAGAACATTGCATCATGCAAAACACTTCGATTTGTAAAGATAGTATAAATGCAGACAGACTTCAAACCCCATTTGCTACATTTACTGCTATTACAAAGTCCTGTCCAAAGCTGAGAGACCATACACCACAGCAGAAGCTTAACAGTTTAAGCTTGTTTCTTTGCTAATATGCTACTTGTGGTTCTTACTGACTGACTACTTGACATTTCTACATGAAATTTGCCACAGTCTTAAAATAGGTTCCTATAACAATAGAGATGACATCACTGACTAATGAAATTACATTTCCTTATAGAATTCCAAAACTGAAGTACAGCTGAAATGCAACAGCTAAAGATAACAACTTTTTAATGCTCCAGTTCAGCCAGTTTGTGTTAACTGGTAGCAGATACCAGGATTCCACTTCATGCAGCAAGTACTGACCTTCTAAAAATAACATGGGTAAGTGAAGTAACTTCCACTGATGAACCTCTTGACAAAAAAATTCTTTTAAAAAATTAGGAAATTAGTAACTACTAAAAAAAAACACAGAGGTTTCTATTAAAAAATTGAACTCTGATATAGAATGACAGCTCAAAACCTGTCTCAAAAACAATTTCAGCTGTAAAAATACCAATTGTAATATAAATTCAAATGCTCTGTTAGTTTTCATAGAATGGCTTGGTTTGGAAATGACCTTCGAGAGCACCTAGTTCTAAACCCCCTGCCAGGGTCAGGGACATGTTCCAATACACCGGTTCAAAGCACCATCCAGCATCACCTTGAACCTTTCCATTCGTTCCAATGGGGCATTCACAACTTCCAGTGTCTCACCACCCTCACCATAAAGGATTTCTTCCTAGTATCTAAACTAAATCTCCCCTATTTCAGTATCAAACCATTTTGTCACTACACTCCCAGATAAAGAATCCCTATCCAACTTTTCTGTAGGCCCCTTTTAAGTACTGGAAAACTCCCCGGAGTCCTCGCTTCTTTAAGTTGAAAAATCCCAACTTTCTCACCCTGTCTTCACAGCAGAAGTTCCAGCTCTCTTATCAATTTCATGATCCTCTTCTAGACTCTCTCCAAAAGGTTCTTGTCCTGCTTAGGTTGGCAGCCCCAGAGTTGAATGCAGCACTCCCAGAGGGGTCTCATGAGAGCAGAGAGGGAAAATCCCCTTCTTCAACCTGTTGACCACACTGCTTTTAATGGTCTCCTATCTGATGCTTCTTTTCTTTTATTACGACTACATTTTTTCACTAGAATGAATAGAAACTTCATCTTTAAACAGGGAATTCATCTCACCACCACAGAAGAATGGTTCATATATCATAGTGAAGGATACATGGGAGGCATGAATTGCAAAAGAGGGGGAAAAAAAAAGGGTTTAGTTTGAAATGAGCAGTACTGTACACTATAATATAATGTTTTTTTCCAAGATTTTTATCTATCTACATTTTTCCAACCACATGAAAACCAATTAGAAAGATGCAGTAATAGCTATGCAACAGCAAGACATTTTTGAGAGTACATTTGCTTCCACTGAAAAATTCAGTATCTGTATTTGTGTGTCACAGTAGCGCCTTAACAGCCAGACATCTGAGAATTGAAAATGAAATGGTGCTGCCTCAGCATATAAAATAAGCACACTACAGAAACAGCAAATAGCCTGGAGACAAGAGGTTCTGTTAAAACAAAATCAAGTTGGTGCAGGAATTAAGAGGAAGTTTTCCTTCGTTATTTAGTCATTATGACCCCAATCAGAAGATCATAAGCCCTACTACAGACTGCATACATTTTAGAAAGTATTTTGGTCACAGTAGGAGTTCTCTCAAAATCACACAAAAATAACTGGAACCGTATGACATTTTTTATAGCATCTCTATGTATTTTTCTATGTGATATTGAGTGGATTTTATTTTCAAATTGCTCCAAATTGCAGTTTCTTTTATCTCTCTTTCCACATTCACTTTGGATACACTGCCCAGAGGAGTTCAGGAGACAAAGAGAATATTCTTCCCACAACCTCTTCTCAACACTAAACAGCTCAAACAAAACACAGAATGCTAAAAAGAACAACCAACTGACTGTGAAGAAAGCAAAGTGGTATGAACCAGGAGGAGCCACAGCTCTATCTTCCCCCTCAGTAGCCAAAATAATGGACCGTGAACTGGAAACAAAACCACTACAGAGAACAGAATAAGGCAATTTCCCACTCTAGCAGGGCCAGGAGAAACAGCTCAGCAAGTCACAGCACATTCTAAAGATCAGAGATCCCACAGCAGTCAAACTACAGGGTGCCTTCCCTCCTACTGAAGTAGGAGCTACTAGGATTTGCATAGTGTGGAACATCTTTATGGAAAGGCATGGGAGATGGTTAGTTTCTTCCTTCTGAGGAGAGGAAGGCAGGCTGGTATGAATCCAACAGAAGGGAGACAGGAGACCAATCTTTGCAGAAATATTTGCTTGGTATTGGTCCCCAGTATTAAATGCCCAACTTCAGAGAGAAAGGCAGCTGGAAACTGTAATGTCTCACCAATATGAAAGGGGAGCAAAAAGGCACATTTTTACATACAAAAATTTGAAATATAGCTTGTCATAGCTTAGCTTTGATTTTGTTCTTCCCAAGAAGCTGAGGAGATATCAGAGAAAGCAAGATCTCCACACTGCTGCCTTGTTTCTTCACAAATTACTGCCATACAGCTTATAGAGAACTGGGGGCAATTCTGACCAAATGCTCTTCTTGTACCATCTCAATGTAAATTGAAATTAGCAGATTCCTACAGCACTTGGGAAACAAATGCTTGTCTGTATTAATTGCACACAGTGGGTGCCTTGCTCTTGTTATCCTTGGCTAAAACATGAGTTAGCCTATCGATAAGCAAGGAGGTTTTTTTTACTGCAGGACAGATTCCCTCCAAACAGTTTACATGAAAGTTGGTCTTTCAGGATCCTTCCAAAGGTTAAAATAACTCATCAGGTAGAAACATCAGCAGGACTTGTTGATATCTGTGGACAGAATCCTATATGCAGATGGGGAAGAGACACCCAGCACAGAAATAAAAACTCAGAACAGTGTTTCACCTTTGCCAAAAGAGGCAGTAAGACTGTTATAAATATTCCCATGAAGGGGCTGCAGGCTTTCCTGCTTATCTCAGAAGGCATATTTCAATGTTCAATTACATCAACAAGAAGTTATCCCTTGTTTTTGGTGGTTTTTTCATCTCATCCAAGCTCAGTAACAGTCCATCATTGTATGACGTGGACAGAGAGAAACACACAGGACATATCTATAAAGAGGAAGTGCAAACAGGAAAGATAGATTTATGAGGCCTGATGCATTTAACTTGCGGTGCTCAGGATACCTTTCACATGGAGCAGTTCTTCATTAGTTTTCAAAAATGAAATACCACTTTAAATGGAACAAACCAATTAAACTTAGCATAGAATTATAAATAAAGTCCATTTGGATTTCCAGCTAAAATCACTGCAAGCTGCTCTTCTTCAAAAACGGATAAAATCCATGACTGTAAGACATGTTTCTTGAGTTGCACCTCTCTTACAGTTTGAAAAAGCACACTACTGAACTTTAGGAATCCTACCTCATCTGAACTAACTTCCAAACTCAGCATTAGGTTGTGGTGATTAAAATTAGTATCTTCCACTTGGGTTCAGAAACAATTTGATTCTGCCAATACAATCTCTTTTTAAATAGTGATGACTATTACTATTTCGCCCACCACCATCATCCTGCCAGCACAGAGAGAGAAAAAAACTTTGGTATAGCCACCACCACAGTAATTCCTTAAATAGGTAAGACACTTTCTGCCTTTCCCTACAAGAAAAATAAAGCAATGTACATGTAAACAGGAAATTAAACTGAATTTGCAACTACTCATGATAAGCAGAATAAGAGCTGGACCACACAGCAATATCCAGTACCTGCCTATCTTGTTAAAGCTCATGCAAGACAGAGCTGCTAACTGTCAAAGGCTGGGTACAGTCTAGACTTTCTAAAGGCTTCTCATAAAATCTCTCAGCTATTACAGAAACAGCTGCTGCTATACCAGCTACAGGTTTCTGTTCGAAATAGACCAACAGATAAGAAGCAAAAGTGCCAGAGAAAGGGTCAATTATCAGACTGAGAGATGAGTAGAAGCACCATACCTCATTCTATCAGTTCTAGAATGACCATACTCAGAGGTCAGGTATAGCTTTTCTTTGTAACATTGCTCCGCTTTCACGGCTTAAGAGAGTCACAGGTTTTCTTCATAGATCAAAGGACTTAAGATCTGCAGGCTAAGAGATGATGAATGTGTTCAGATGAACAGAAGTCAGGTAGAGGTCGAGGATGATCCATACAGGCTCCCCTCTTTAACCCTGAGCCACAAATCTGGCTGACATCCCTAAAGTTTTGCTTCCTCAGACTTTAGGTTGGGGCCTCGACAGAGCATCACAGCTGCTCTCAGTGTTTGCACCAGCCTTATGCCAGCCCAAGGCATAGGGACAGGAAGCAGAGTAAGGCAAGGAAAAGCAGAGCTAAGGAGAAGAGAATGACAAGCCTGGGGCTGGATCTTACAAAAATGGGACACAGCAACATAAATCAGAATATTGTGCCAACACAACTCCCCCTTTGAGCAAACTATGACTGTACTTTGCTCTCTGGCAGGGCATCGTGGGTGTCCCACAGCAGTCCTGGACACAGCAGGGCAAAGCTGACAAGAAGGGGCTGCAGGGTGTTGGTAGCTGTTGACTGGGAGTAATATCTGCAGCCAGGAAGGGAAAATTCTTCTATGGGCCGGATATGTTTGTAGCACTACTTAGCTCATAATAGAAATGCTACCTCTGTATTTCTAAAGCTTTAATGAACCAAGGCTTACACAGCAGCATACAAAATGGCAAATTAGGAAAAGTGGAAAAACAGAAATCTCAATATTGATCAAGCTCCTGCTGCAAACCTGCAAAGAGAAATTTGACACAGGCTTTAAAATTAGGATTCTTTTGAGACAGCTGCAAACTTGGTCAGGCTTCTAAGACGAAATACTGTAAAACTGCATATCTTTAGAGACACCAAATGGAGACACTGAAAATAACACCTAACTGAAATAAAACCAAAATCTCAACAGAAAGGACTGATCCCTGTTTTGAAATACTTTGTTCAAATCCATGGACGTAGAACATGATTTGCCATTAAGTTTAATAAAAGATCACTCACCTAAATTTACTACATTGCCTTGTCTTTCATCCTACGACAATTTCTGAATAAAAGAAAGTTGCATTCAATAACACAGCACTGAAGCTGATATTCATTAATATTTTCAGTGTATCGATTCATATAAAGAAAAGGTGAATGTGGTGATTTATAAAATGCAATTACAAGCCCACAAGAATTCTAGAAGTCTCATTTTATTCTGCAGTTTCCCAGGAGATGGCAAAGAAATGGGTCACAAACAGGAATGATTAGCCTGAGACCTCCACTTTTCCTGAAGTATTATGGGACAAGACAAATCACCTCTCACTGCTTTGCCCTCAAACTATTCAGTAGTTTTCATAAGCTAGGCAGAAGTGCAAAGCAATAATGAGATTTTTCTCTTACAAAACAAGTTTCATCCATCTTGTAAACTTCTCAAAACACAATGGATTGCACCAACCAGTGCAACCACTTGACCCATTCTGTGCCTCTTGATAAAGCTGTTTCATGTGACTAAGATAGGAAAGAGGATCTCACACCTACATTTCCACCTCATTTCACCCAGGCATAAAAATGTGGATCGCTGTAGATTATCTGATGCAAGACAAATGCAATGTTGTGAAGAATCATGCCTTTATTTTGTTCTCAAGATTATTTGTTTATACTTAAAATGGAACATACATGCCTATTCCTTTTTCCATATATAACTATTCCTTTTTCAACATGAATCAGGTTTGCAGAAACAAATTAAACTTATAATGATTCCTCTAACACAACAGTCCAGAGTGCTTTGTTACTGGATAAACTCATCCCCCACTGAGGAAAAGACTGATCCTCAGTAATGTGAGTTAGCTTACAAGGTACCACTGAAGATGGCAGTGGCACAAACCACAGCTGGAGACATGGCACTAGTGGGCTGCCCTTGGGATTGATACCAGGGCTAACACTGTTTAACAACTTCATTAATGACCTGGGTAATGGGGCAGAGCACATGTTCAGCTCATCTGCAGATGAAATAAAACTAGGAGGAGTGGCTGATACCAGATGGCTGTGTCACCATTCAGAAGATCCTGGACAGGCTGGACAACTGCTGACAACAGGAACCTCATGAACCTTCTACAAACAGAAGTGCAAAGTCCTGCATCTGGTTAGGAATAATGCCATGTATCTCTATGCTTGGCAGCTGATGAGCTGGAAAGCAGCTTTGCCAAAAATGACCTTGAGGCCTTGGTGACAAGAAGTTGAACATGAGCCACCAACACACCCTTGCAGAGAAAAAGCCAACAGCATCCTGGGTTACACTAGAAAGAGCTCTGTCAGCTGGTAAAGGGAGTGGTAAAGGCTAGTCAGCCTTGGTGAGGGGGTATCTCTAGTACTCTCTCCAGTACTGGGACTGGACTGGGCTTCCCACTACAAGAATGCCATGGACTTACTGCAGCAAGTACAGAACAGGGCCATAAAGGTTATTAAGGAATATCTTTACATAAGGGGAATCTGAGAGAGTTGGGATTCATCAGCCTGGACAAGAGATGGCTCAGGGTCAGGTAAGATGGCTCTTATTAATGTGTATAAATAACTGATGGGAAAAAATGGAGAAGAGGGAGCCATGCCCAACAACATGACAAGAAACAATGGGCACAATTTAAACCCCGTGCCATTCCATCAGAACACAAAGAAACAGTTTAGATTTTTACTGTGACAGAGGTCAAATACTGCAACAGGATTCCTACAGAGGTTCTCCATCTGCAGAAATATTCAAAACACAACCAGACAGTCTTGGACAACCTCCTGTTGCTGACCTTGCTTAAGCAGGAGCATGGGCTACATGTCCTTAAGAGATCCCCTCCAACATAAACAGTTCCATGGGCATGTGAAGATGACATAGGAAGTTTGAGAATCTGTGGTGATAACTAAGTCACCAGGCTAGGAGGGTGTTTGTGTTTAGTCCTCTGTTCTGCCAGACTTCTTTTCCATGAGCCAAAGCACTTATCTGAGTTATTAATTATCACAATCTGCCTAACTCAGATCCTGGAAGGGCAAGCATACAAGCAAATGAAAGAAATGCTCATTCCATTACTCAGCATTCTGCTTCCTTTTTTTCCTCTGAAGTATCCAGTTAGCCAATTTCCAAAATAGAATACAGGACCAGTTGGGTTGCAAGGTTATTTCTTCATGGCATTTTTTATTTAAATGTGTGCATTTACTGTTGAGAACAAAGAAAGGACAAGACATAATGGCTTTATGCATGTTTTCCACCACAGTGCAACCTAATGTATTCAGGTAGGAAAAAAGGTCATCCTACAGAGAGAAAAATAAAGAGAAAAAGAGAAAGACACCAAAGGTTGATGCTGTACGTGTAAGTCCAATTCTTTATTAGCAGAGTGTGTAAATTTTACCCATGGTAAGATTTAATGGGAATAGTGAAGGGGGCTTCACTCCTAAAATAGCTAACTCACGTTATTAATGCAACTGATATTTTAGTTTTAAAATCAGATGAAGAGCTAAGTGCACAAAACCACAAAGAAATAATAAAAAAATGTAAAAGTACTAGAAAGAAAAGCCATAAATAATGCAGCATTTCATGAGCCACTGGCTTGTTTCACTACATCTGTGCTTTGACTGCCTGCACTTGAAAAGTCTATTTATGGTCCATTAGGAAAAGGCACTGAAATTTGTGAGATACCTAACAGGCTGTAATCCAATGTCTATGCCTGAAATATCAAGAAATGGCCCAAGTCTGGCTGTCTCCGTGGTTGAAATGTACACATTCCAACCATTTACAGCTACAAAATGCTCCAGGCACTCCACTTCCCAGAAAGGTTTGTATTTTTCATGTGATTAAAATCACTGTGCTTTTGGCCATCTCTGAAATTATCTCAAAGGTATGCTGTAATAGAATAACCTAGCAATGCACTGCTTATGGTGCTACCTCAATGAAGTAACAGAGCATCTGTGCCAGAGTCAGCCATTTCATTGAAATTGAAAGGATAGGAAAGCCCAGGGCTGCAAGACTGAGGCAGAATATGTGAAATTAAAGCATGAAAGAAAGATGAATGAAGGTCAGTGGAGACCTGGATGCCAAGATCTAAAAATCATTGATATCACTGGCAAATCTTCCAGTGACAACACTGTATTGCAGTTAATTATTTAATTAGCATATCACAATACCTTTCATACTTGACATTAAGTTTCAATGAGTGTGGACAGACACCACTGAAAATCAAATTAACAAATTAACAATATAAAAATGGAATTTCCCAGTAAAACATCAGACAACATGCAAACATTAAGTTTACCTCAGCTCCCAAACTGAGAGAGATTATTCCATCCTCAAAAGCAGAATGTGTATCAGTATGAGGAGGAATTCCTGTTTTAAAAAACAAACAAAAAAGTCAATACAGTAACACTAACAACAACAGTAACAGGATGGTATCTCCATTAGAAAGCTCTATTACTATGGATGTCCATACGGAAAACTGGGATGTATGGTTGAACAAACAAAACTTAGCATAAACAAGGGAATGGCCTTCCGTAAGAATTTAGGGCAATTGTCTTATTTACACACCCAGCTTAGATGGACACAATTAACCTACGTGTCTTGTACAATCAGTAGAAATACCTAGAAAATAGTTCAGGTTACTCCGCCTCAACTCACTCCCGGATGCCTCCAAATGTTCTCCCTGCTGCAGAGAGCAGCTCAAGCACTTTGCTCTCCTTGTAAGCAGTTTAGCCCTTAGCATCAACAGTTATGGTATTATATGGTGATTTTGGGCTTTAGTTCATCCACCATCATATATTTCTTCCTCACTCCCTACACAGAGGACAAATCCCAAATCCCTCTGTTTTCTAAGCAAATGACTGCATTAAGAGTTTCAGCTTCAGCATTAGGATCTACTACCTCAGAGGCAGGCACGGTTGTGATCAAGTCCTGCCTCTGCTTTGCACTTCCCAGGTGAACACACATCATTGCTAGGCTAACCCCTGGGTGTCTGTGCACACATATCTGCCAGTGCGTGTACGAGTACACACGCGCGTAACTGAGAATTGCCAAAAGGACAGTCATTTTGGGGGGTTGGTTTAGATTTTTCTTTCATATCTGCTAACTGGAAAGAAACTGCCAATCCCTGCAGCCTGTGTCATTTTAAGGCCAAGTGCTAGAACAGCAGTGTGCATGCCCCAGCAAAGCCACATGGTGGGGTACGGGAGTTGGCAGAGGAGCAAGGGAGAACAGCACACAGCTTGGGAGAACTGCAACTGCATCTTCCCCGATCCACTGCAGGCCCAGGCAGACAGAGTAATTCCTATATGATCCAAACTGAAGCAGTTTTAGTTTTTTATGAAAATTTCAACCCAAGTTCATTTTGAGCACTATAGAGAATTCCTGAGTTGAAAACAATTTTTCCTAACAGTATCCATCAGCTCTACAAAGCATCGTCATTATACAGCAGATTTTAAATCCAGATATAAATATTCTTAATTCCATTAGTTTCACTGAAAACAATACAAGTGTTTTATGAGACCAACATTTAATCTGATAGAAAATTAGTGAAACTTGAAAGCCAAGGACAGATAGTTACCTATTTATGACAGCTCATAACTTTGCCTCAGTACAAAGCACTGAAGCTCTGCCTTAAGAGGCGCACTGAAGTCTGTGCAATTCACTGTGCAGCACCGGAACATCAACAGCTCTCTACACTGTCACTGATAATTCAACCAAGACCACACTGAAATACCCACTTCATTTAGTACATCTTATGTGTGGCCCCTCCAGCTTACAGACTCATAACTCACTTTCTAAAATCTCACGTATAATTTCCAGTGAAAACATGGCTCAGAACAAAGATGCAGAGATCTGACTGTGCTCTGTCCTCATTCATATCCTAATGATCTGCACTTAAGAAAAGGTATTTTGTTTTG
The DNA here is from genome assembly GCA_013400775.1 of Chaetops frenatus. Classification (NCBI taxonomy): domain Eukaryota; kingdom Metazoa; phylum Chordata; class Aves; order Passeriformes; family Picathartidae; genus Chaetops; species Chaetops frenatus. The sequence goes on along the minus strand of VZTR01020072.1, from coordinate 77,367 downwards.
GGCCTGGGTTTTTGTTTGATTTTTCAAAAAAACTAGCTTCCATTCTTGATAGAAATCTACAATTCTAACTAATCTCCTCAGATGTCCCAGTCAGAAGTACACAACTGTATCAATTTAATAGACAGTCAGATACACAAACAAATAGGATCAGCTTTTCAGACCCTTGTTCAGCAGACACAGTAATAGCTGTCAGACATTATTTCTGGAGTAAAGCCATTGTTCTTTCTTCCTAAGGACAAATGAGATACTCACCCTGGAAAGCAAGACAGATACTTAACCTTGATGACTAAGCACATGATTTATTCCCTGGAAGTGTGATTAGAAGCTTATTTTTCTTCAGAAACCTCCAGTTTGGGAAAAATTACAAAAATACAGTAATTCCTTATTTCTAAGATAAGGGAACACTTCTTGCATCATAGTTAAGACTCCATATATCACATGCAGTTACATTACATCATATGTACTAACAGCAAGAGCCATTTCCTGGAGACTGTATGCACATTACAGGAAGCACACCAAGTTTGGAGTAGAAACATGCACTTAACTAGAAGACCAAATATGACTTTATTCCTGTATCTTTTTATAGTTAGTTTTCAAATTATGGCCTTGGAATCAAACACCATCATTTTCCATAATAGTGGTATCAAAAACTGCACTTCTGAACCTAAGTTCCCATGTGCAGAAACCAGTATCAAGACTTCAGTTTTGATGCAAAGCATCTCTGGTCACAGAGGAAATACACTAAGCAGATGCATAAGTCCTGTCCCTACACCATTCCACAGTTAAATGCTACACTCTCCTGCTTTTTAGTGAAGTTGTACTGGTTTGGCTGGGATGTAGTTCATTTGCTCCACAGTTGCCTGTATGGTGCTATGCTTTGAATTTGTGACGGAAAAACATACACAATGCATGGATGTTTTAGCTCTTTCTAAGCAGTGCTTACACAGCATCAAGGTCTTTTATGGTTCTGATGTTTCCCTGCCAGAAAGTCAGCTGGGGGTGCACAAGAAGCTGGGAGGGAGACAACTGGGACAACTGACCCCAGCTGACCAAAGGAATGTTCCATATGATCATAAGACATTGAGATCAGTGATAACACTAAGGCTGAAATTTACCAGGGATGCCATTACTCAGGGATTGGCTGAGCACTGATTGGCCACTAGCCAAGAAATTTTCTTTTTCACTTGTTTTCCTTTGTTTTATTTCAATTTTTTTGAACTCACTACATTGTCTTGATCTCAACACATGAGCATCTTCATTTTATCTTCGTGTTCTCTCCTCTCCCTCAGTGAGGAGACTGAGTAAGCAGCTGCACAGTGCTTAGTTATCTACCAGGGTTAGACCACTATATAAAATTAAGAGTTCACAATTTTTAAGGGACAAAGAAATTTACCTTGTCCAGGTTCATACTGATTTACAGTCAGTTGATCGGGTTTGTGTTTGATATATCCCTGCTTTAAGCACTTCTCCAAGAATGGGTTGCAAATTTCAGGAAGACCTAGTTATAGAAACAGAATTGTAAACAAGACAGGACAGTTTTTTACGATAAATATAACTTGAAAAATAGATAGAAATAACTTCATGTATATGCAAGTTCATCTTTAATAATGATTACTCTGCATCTGCTGCTAACACACACATCCGAATCAGGGGCCTAATCTTCAAGTCCAATATATTTTTAAGATTTCAAAATTAGAAAGGCCACTCTTCCAAGGCCTCTGCATTCAGAAGGGGATTACTCCTTACAAATGCAAACTGTAGTACGTCAACACATAAACAAAGCAACATCAAATCAGAAGCATAGTTTTCAGCAATTACAATAAAAAAGTTGCAGTCAAGAAGCAAAATTATTATGCAGCAAGTCAGCTGTGCAGAGAGCTCTCTAAAAAATTTATTCCCTGGAAATCTGTTACTGAATTAGATTAAATATCACCATAAACCTGCTAAAGTTAAGCTGGTCTTGAAACAGGAATGGAAGGTATAGTCCTCCATTGAAGCTTTGGTTTACTATTTTACCTGAGGACTTGATTGAAAAATTCTGCTGAAGGTAACACCAACAAACATGTTACTACTACCCCTTCCATGAATCTACTGATTTTTATTTTTGTTTTCCCCCAAGAAGTGTTAATGCTTTTCTCACACATAAAATAGACTGTGAGACTAGAAAACAATTCACATAGCAATCCTCTTACAATGATACAGCTTCACAGTTAAAATCTTAATATAACCAGAATCCATCTGTTGCATGCTATATCCAACCCAGCACACATGCATCACCTTACACACCTTAAAGTTTTACAGGAATTTAACTCTCCTATTTTACTATTTTTAAATCTAAGTCTATAAGATGAATCACTTGCTTTGCTCTGACTGACAGCTTTCAACTCCAAATATGAGTTATTGAAACCTTTACAAAATTGCTTTCAGAGCAAAGGAAATTTTATTTCAGTGTGCATCCAGCAAGCTTCAAGCTGGTTGAGATAAATATATACAGCAACATACGTCACATCCCCCAAACAAATTAATATGCAATTTGCAACACTTAACTGTTTTATGGAACAAAAAGCTAAAAAGGAATGAGAATTACAATCCCAAAAGCCTTATTTGATCAGACCTCAACAAAGGGCAGCAACCTCTGGCTCAAAGTGACTGGACAACAAGCTTAAAGCACTCACAATAATTTGGATTTTATCTCAAAATTCAAAAACACTGTTTGTTTGTGAGAGCAAAGGCTCTCCTTTAACCAGAATCTCACAACCATAACTCAGCAAGGCTTAAAGGCTTTACATAATGGTTCAAACATCAGTGCAAAATAAGCACACTTTAATAGAGAAGTTCTCACCTCCAGGTAATGGTTTGTCTTTATCAACATTATTGTTATCATAGCAAAACTCGTATCCAAAATGCTTTACTCTTCTATGCTTTAAAGTCTTCTGGGCTGTAAAAACATGTAACTTTAAAGTAAGATTAGACTACATAAAACAATGCAGGCAATTTGCTGTTTCCCTATTCCATCCTACCTGTTAAGCCTAAACAATCTTTAATTAGCAGTTAAAATAGTGTATATGACCCTCATTCTTCGTGGCACACACTTCTGCCTTATTATCTTTTGTAATTCATCAAGCATCTCATTCACTGCTGTTTTGAGTCAAAGGGATGGCGGTTTTGTATATGCAAGAACCAGGGAATACCAATTTTCTTGAGCCATGCTTAATGCATCTTTTTCCTGCCCTGATTCCTGAACTTGCACCTGATGAATACCCTACGGATACACCAGGATCCATCATTTTCATCAGTAACCAAGGTCAACATAACCTTTTGCATTGCTCCACAGAACAAATTCACACAGGAGCTCTGAAGTGATTTCCAAGAATTCATTTATTGAAGAATTTAACTCTACAAGCTCAAGTGAAAGCATGAAAGCATCCAGAATGTATGCCTCATCAAGCTGGTTTTTTTACATAAAAGAAGACAGCTCTTCAGCTGGACGTCAAATTACAAATAGTCTTGTGCTTGGAACAAGACATAAAAAAGACTTTAATTGTCTCAGGATGCAGGTATGGTATGAAAGTAAATCCATTCTAGAATACCAATTCAGACCCTTGTCCAAAGGAGCAGATCACTTGCAGTATAAGACCCAGCTTCTAAAATGCTAAGAACAAACAGAAAATCATTTCTGACAATATATTTACCAAGATGCAGACCTCCTGTAACCTGGAACTGCAGGGAAAAACACAGCATAAAAGTATAGAATGTCTGGATTCCAATAGCTGTACCCACCATTCTGAGTATCTTCATCTCCTTTCCAGTCAATACTTTCCAACATCCTCCTTTCTTCCTCTGGAGAAATAATCTTTTCAATTACCATTAAGCCTGGAGGCAAGCTTGTAGGAACAGCATTTTGCAAGGAAACTGAGGTATATGAAAAAAAGAGAGTTTTGTCACTATTTAGAGAAAATAAAACCTGTGTTCCCTATGGGCATGTATTTACTTTGTATGAAAATACAGTACAGCTGTAGAAAAGTTTAATGATACAATGGAGCCCTCATTGTGGTCTTATTTGAAGAATGAATGATCCCTTTTTGTCCTGACAAAACAGGGTAAGGCCAGAGTTTTGGTCATTCAAGCACTTTCTAAAAATTTTACTGCACAAGATGAACAAGACTTCATTCAAACACAAAACCCCTTGTGCTCTACCTGTCAAAATAATGGTAAACAGAATTTCCCAATCACTTCAAGGTTCTACCTGAATTTCCTTTTGATTTTGTAGAATTTTAGGGATTTACCATATTAGCAGATTGCTTCTCTAGACATAGAGTACTCTGTAGTCAAATATGTATAAATATGGAGTACAAAACAATATCTAGGTGAACGTAAAACATCAGTGATGTTGGGATATTCAGTTTGCTATTCTCAGAGATCAAAAAAAGCTATTTGCTGGCAGAATGTACAGACCAACACCAGGAACCCTTTTCGCTATACACTATGAAAGCTGACACAAAGAGCAACAGTTCTTGTAGTAAATAGCTTATAATCAGCCAAAAAAGAAAAGATCTTGGGGAGAAGGGGAAAAAAAATACAGAAATTTCATTGCGCGTATTTTTCTTCTTGGAGCTGAGACAGACATTGCAAGACTAGGATCACACAAGAAATCCAATGAACTGTCCTGAGATTCTCCAGGTTCCTTAATCACAAAACCTTCATGTGCAGTATTGAATGGCCAGGAAATTAATCAGATCTTTTTTCCCCTTTTGCTTCCAAGCAATAGAGTTGAAATTAGAATATCCTATCCTGGAATACAAGGACCAAAGACTGTTTTGTGTCCTGAATCTCAGATTCTACCTTTCATTCTCTGTGTCTACTTACAAAAACTAGTGTGCTTTTACCTATATTTACAACCCAGGAAATAAAAGCAAAGAGGAGCATATGCAGGAAGCTGGACATATAGGAGAGCAGAAAAACTGTACCTTTTTCCACAAAATTAATATATACAAAAATGTTTTGGTCACAGTCTTCCAGTGTTACTTCCTTTCCATTAAGGGCATTAAAGGCTTTCTTGGCTTCCTCTGTTGTCCTATATTTCACAAATGAATATGGTTTATTCGGTGGCATTAAGAGTGTTTCCATTGCTCCATATTCTTCTAGTATCCTGAGTAATTGCTGTCTACTCATACCATTACCTAGACCAGCATTGGCAATAACCAGGCTCTAATTGAAAAAGAATTAAAAAAAAATTAGTGAGAACAGCACTACAAAGAAAAATTAAACCCATGAGCACTCTTTTATGTATTCTGCACAAGATATTTACATTTCCATGAGCTTGTTATACAAGGCTAAGGCATCCTTTCCTTGCCCAGTACATAGTCTGGCTGAAAGCCTTGCAACCTCTATCAGAACACCTCCTCAGTTCATGCATGCTTTGAAGTGGCACGTGTACATCAAGTGTACTGCAAGCAAACAGTAGCACTGGCATACATAATTTTGGAGCTTTCTGGAACAGCTGGAAAAATGTTCAGTTATTTGAAATGACAGCATTTCACTTCTCCAAAAAAAAAACCCAACAGAAAAGGAGGTTTAGAACTAAAGAGGAGGGTCATTAAAAAATTATTATAAAAAATTATTATAAAAAATTTATACAGTGAGCACTGCTGTGATTATGCCTATTGTAAAGGCTCTGTTAACATCTGTTCTAAGCTCTCCATCAGGCTGTCTACTAAGGATCATATTTTTCAAAGTTTACCTCATTATTAATTACTGCTATTTTCTAGAATGTTATTGATGGAGAGACCCATGTTTGTGAAGGACATGCAGAGGTCCAAACCGCTCCCTTCAATTAATCTACAAAGACTCCACTACACAACTGTTGCAGCAACTGACAATGCAATTTGGAGATAATCAGATTCTTGCACAGTCTGGAAGCATCTTCTGTATTCTTGACACAAGTTTACCACTAGCACTATGATTTTGTTTCATGTATCACTTATTCAAATGTTCTGTCACCAATAAGGACCTTGCTGGACCCCAAAATTACTGTTTGGATAGATTAGATGAATACTTTGGTACCTGGGACAGTTTCAAAGGGAAAAAGTCCCAAATTACAGACCCATTTCCAAGCAACACTAGAAAAAGACACAGCCTTTGTTCTAAAGAGTTTACAATATAAGGAAGATGATTGCTGAGTCATTAACATCTGTCCATGTGCCCTAAAATCTGAGCAAAAACTAAACCAAGTTTTATCACAACAATGTAGAAAGATCTAACGGATGTTTCCATATTTGAATGGGAAGAATTTGCAGGATCGGGATGAACAAGCATAGAGTAAATGATACTGCTCTGCAGCGTATCAAGCCATTTGTATTTCTTCATAAAGGAGAGAAGGAGATCAGAAACTCTAACTTCCCTTTCTGTCTGCAAGTTCCTGTCACTTTTTTCTACATCAGTATCTGTGAGGTTATTCTCTCATCTGCTATAACTCTACTGTGGCAGAACACTACAGATCAAAAATCTGAGTAGATCTGCTATGTCTCTTTTCTGCAAGGAAAGAGAAAGCTGTCCCTATTTCAACAGCTGCAAGTCAGCCAACCAGTTCAACTCCCACAGAACCACAACCTTAATTTATTTAGGGGAAGAAAACAAAATGGAAAAGAATTCCAATAGAGACATGTTTTTAATGGGGAGCTTAGATGAGACAAATTACACTTGACTGAGAACTATGAAGAACAGAAAGGTACAAAAGTTAGAAGCCATGAGAAAATAAAAGAAACCACAGAGAAAGAGAAGAAAAGGTTATCTACTTCAATAGCATTTCCAATGCTTCCTCCTCAAAACCAAGGAACTGCTGTTTCACGTTAAAAAAACCTTATCCAAAGGCTATCAAAGTCTCTCCATAGACACTGAACTGCTGAAGTACAGTTCTGCTTTGAAATTGAAGAAGCACAAAAAACTCTCAATCTCGGGAAGTGCATTTGGAAGAACTGCATTTTACATAAGATATATGTGAGAATACAACACAGATAAGCAGCTTTTTAACACTACCATCAAAACCACAACTACCAGTCACCTGTGTGGCATGGGAGATGCACTCTATGCCCTCATGTCTCATCAATGTATGCTGAGCTCTGACCTGCTTCCTCAATACCTTCTTCTTCATTTTATGGACTTTCAAATGATCTTCACTGGTTTTAGCTTCCATGCTGGTGTTCTGGAGAGCAGAAAAAACAACATGTAGTGAGTGTCCTGCTTCAAAAGGATCTCTCCCAGAAACAAAGCTTTAAAAGATTGCTATGATGCTTGATTTCTTTTTCCTCTTTTTCTCTTCCTCTTCACTCCTTTACTCACTTTCACAGTATCACTACCTCCATTTGTGAGTTTCAACCTCCCTCTCCTGATTTCACACAGTAACTTCAGCTAATTTCCTTCTCTCTACTGTCTCTCCAAAGCAGAACATGAGAAAAAAAATTATGTGTGGAACAGCCATGAGATTTGTGTTGTCTCAGCTTCTCAATTATTCTCGCGCATCACCAAATGCTTAAGTTCAAGATGAAATGTTTGGCTCCTTTTACCTCATTGCAACCAAGTATGACATTTGGCCAAACTTGCCTTTCTTGAGAGTAGAAAAATGTGTGCAATACTTAGATGTCCAAGAGCAAGCAACTAGGATGCTTCACAGTTCCTTTACCACATCTCCCATGGCCACCTTAACACAAATCACACTACTGTTGTAAGCAGGAACAGAAAACTGTACATACATATATCCATATTAACTACTGAATTTCATGGCAACACAGAATTACCAACCCATGAGTACTTAAGGGTGACTGACAGTCCCCAGGTTTTGCAGCATCTTTTGCCACTTTTGGTCTAACACTATCTTGAGATCATACAGTACCTTCCCACATTTCTCTGAGCCTATATTCTTCTCCTTTCTTTTTCCTACTTGCTTCAAATCCAAGAGAAGAGTCCAGACCTCATGTAAGATTATGACAAAGCTCCCAGACATTGATACAGCTTCACTTTATCTCTCCCTATAGCACAATCCTTTACCTGTATTTTAGAGGTATCTTCTCTTCTTTCTCAAAAATCTTCCTAACAGTATAGCTGGACAATCCAACTGCAGTTGTCTGTTCTATTCCATTCTTTTATCGTCATTGACCTGACAATAATCCTTCCATCTTCCTGTCAAAAAATGGTTTTGTTTCAGTTATTTTTAAGGAAAAAAACAAAACAAAAACTAGGTCAATCACCCCATATGTAATTATTAAACTCTGTCAACTGCCCCAACAGTCACTCATCCACTTGAAGGCCTTTTGGCCTACATGACTGCAGAGCTGCTTCCCAATACCTAAACTGCACACACAATCATGATAATATGACAATGTACCACAAAAAGTGGTAAAGATAAAAAAACCCCTCATATTAGTATTTGGTGCAACTTTGTATTGAATGACTTCACAAAAATTTTGTTTTAAACAAGCACTGATAACACCAGAAAATTTTTATAAAATACTGAAGTGTTGTACAGGAGCTGTAAGTATGTATTCCCTGTGATTGCTGCAACATTACCATCATCAACCGGCACAACTTTTAACTGCGCTGCACAAGAAAAATCTTTAAAGAGAATCAGAATGACAAATGCACTCTGTGGAAATAAAAGATTCTAATCCTTCAAAGAGGAGCAGAATAAATGCTGCCAAAGAAGACTCAGTCTTTTGCCTTTCCTTTCCACTTACTACTTCATCCTCCTACCATTCCTCTTCCATTCTCAAACACGATTTTACAGTGGTCCTAAATGAATTATAACACTTGTCAACAACAATTACAAGCAAATGTAGCAAGTTACTGGCACAGTAGGCACCACCAATTCTCTCCTGATATGGTTTCAGATACCTGCTATCAAGTTTGAGGTGGCACATGCATGGCCGTAACAGTTTGAACCCTGACTTTCCAGCATTATTCAAGTTCTTACATATATCTAACCACATAAAGATCACATTTATATCTGAGTCTGACAAAAAAAAACCCCAAAACCAAAAAATACTTAATAAATTACTCAGCACCAAAATCCATCCTACCACGATTACTCTTGACATTTCCTAGGACCTCTTAAGAGAGAACTCAAGGACAACCATGCTCACATGCAATGAAGGCAAAACACATGAGAAGATCTCACAAACAACAAAACTGAAACAGGGCAGAGTTTCAGAAGAAGAAGAATACTAAAATAATTATTTCATACGACTTCAGAAACAAAGTTTAGAAGCTGAAAAGATCAATGGGCTATAGAATCTAGATCTCTGTAAAATTATTTTTATTACAGATTTGTTAGGAACTGTCTGCTATTTCCCTTCAAAGCAATAGTGCTCATTAAGGGCTTTTTGCCTATTTTATATTCTGATTTTTTCCCTTCCCCTACTCAATCTCTTAGTACCTTCTTAAATAATCATTTTCCCTTCTTGATGGCAGACTTGCAAACAGGCCACAGCTCATTCTTTGAAAACAACATTCTTCCTTCTAAAGATAAATAGCTCAAAAGAGTACAAAATAAGATTCTTCATTTAATCCACAGTGTTAAACATACAGAGAGCAATGGTCATCTTAACCTTCATTAGCTAAATAATGATCAAGAAATCTCAAACTTGCCTAAATAAAAAAAGGCACAGTGAGAGAGACACAAAAAAAAAAAAAAAAAAAAAAAAAAGACCAACACTCAGAAGCAAAAAATAATTACAAGCCAAAGTAACTGAGGAGGAAAAACAAAAGTCTCATGAAAATAAGGACAAAACATTTTCATCAAGTAAATTCTCCTAAGTGCATCTAATGGGTTACCCTTACCAAGATTCAGCTGATTTGCAGGTTCCTTCAGCAAGCCTACCATGACAAAGCTGTGCAATTAGAAGATTTCATAGAATCACAAAATCATTTACGTTAAAAAAGATTGAGTAAGATTTGAGTTCAGCTGTTAATCCAGGACTGCCAATTCCACCACTAAACCCTGTGCCCCTAAGCATCACCATCTACACAATTTGGTCCAAAAGGCTTGGCCTGCCCAACTTTATTTGCCATACACAGGTGAACAGAGTCCCACATCTTTACAGCCTACACATGTGTAGGTTCTTCTGCAGAGGGTATCAGGCAGTCACAAACTACTTCACAGGAAAGTGACACATCTTTGACTTGGTGCGTATACAGAAGGGGAGCAAAAATTCAGGACAGGTTAATACTTTGGAACCAAGCAAATTGGATTCAGATGGAAAAGCATGGAGGCTATGCACATCAGCCATACCAGTCAGACCACCATCATGCAGCCTGTGAAGAGGCCTTCAAACAGAAAGGGTCAGGCTTCTCTCATAACATCTACATGTCTACGTACTGCAAGACTTCATCTGATCTCCAGGGAAAGCAGTTCTGAGTTTAGTCAGGCCTTAGTCAGGTCCTCACAAACTCCCACATTCTCCAGGCAAAAGCAAAGAAGTCATGCCACAATATTTGTGAAACTAGCACAGAAACTGAAGCTGAAAGATTACTTTCTATCCTTTCATAACCCCTAAACTGAACTAAACTGAACAAGGGACAGATGAGCTGTGATTCAGATATCTAAATAGCATGTAACACTGGCAGAGATGACCTACCCCACAACACTCTGCCTTTCGCCTGCTATTCAAGAACCTGAAAACCTTCCTGATGTGCTGTGTCATGCTTGCCAGCATCACCCTGGTGCCTTCAGCTTCCTGAAGGCATCTCAAACAGTACTACCTGCATAGCTGAGACAGCAGAATATTCCCTTGGTCTCTGTATGAACCAGGTCCAAACTCTGTCTTGTCTGTTGCAATTCAGCAGGCACAGAAACCACCAGTCTGTCCTGATTTCTGAATAAAGGCATCACACTCACCTGTATAGAAGTAGGAAACTTCACTTGCTAGGATCTCACACCTACTTTAGAAAGGCCAATATAACTACAGAAGAAAAAGGGTTAATTCACTGTTGCATTCATTACTGTTACCACCTACTTTTACAACAAGTATTTTTAAAAAGTAGTTCCTGAAAATACACACTGAAAACAGTTTCCCTTTGCAATGCGAGCTCAGGTTATAGCAGGTCACAAAACTAGCCTGAAGTTACATAATGTAAAGCTTTAATGCAATGCAGTAAGTTTATCTGCCGTAGAAGCCGCTTCTGAAAACGAAAGTACCTGGTGGCCAGGCAGAGCTGAGCGGCGGCTGTCGGCAGAGGGAGCGCCACGATCAAGGAAAACTTTGGCTCTCTGTTACTCAGTTTTGGCTGGGTTTTGTGCCGCAGACACACCACCATAAACGTCTAAGGTCGCTATATACACATAGACATCTGGGAAAAAACAAACAAACAAACAAACATTCAGGAGGCCCGAAGATGAGATTTAAGAGCTTCAGCACCGGCAAGTGCGCCTGAAGGCACCAGCACATCCTGGCACCAGCACATCCCCGCGGCTGCCCCATCCCACCTCTGCCAGGGAGAGTCAGCACCGAACCTCCCACCGACACCCCTCAAACCCGCGGGCTCTGGGCACTCTCTGGGCACAGTAACACTGCTGGGCACAGCAACGATAATAGGAATAACCGCAGGAGTCCGTCTTAGAATTACAACATGTTTAAGGTTTGAATAGACCTTAAGAATCAGCCAGTCCCAAACCCCGTGCCTTGGACAGGGGCGCGTCCTACCATACCAGGTTCCTCAAGACCTTGAACACTGCCAGCATTGGGGCATCCACAACCTCCCCGGGCAACTTGTTCCAGGGCCTCACAGCAATGTCCCTTCTGCTCTGCGCTGAGTACACACGGGAGAGGCAGTAAAAGCTGTAAGGCAGACGTAGGGACTCACTTGGTCTTCTCCCCCTTACATCACCTCGTCCTGACAGGCACAGAGATAGAGCCGGAACCGCGGCCAGGCCCCCGCGGGCTCTGCTTCCCGCACAGAGCGGCACGGCGGGGACGGGAGGGGACGGGAGCCAGCAGCAGAGGCCGCCTACGCTCCCGCCGCCCCTGAGGCTCCCCGTCCCCAGCTGGAGGCAGGCAAGGCCCAGGCGCTGCAATCCCGGCCTGGCGGACGCGTTACCTGCAGGAGGCGGCCATGTCGGGGCGGGCTCCCGGCACCGGCACCGCCCCCGCCGCGCCGTCATGGCAGCGCCCTGCCCCGCTGCCCGCGGAGCTCTGGTGCCTGGGAGGATCCAACGAGGGCGAGCGTGTATTACAGGTCAAGGGAGGCAAGCTTTGAGGTTCAGCAAGACCAAGTGCCGAGTTCTGCACTTGGGTCACAGCAACCCCAGGCAGTACTACAGGATGGGGGCAGTGGCTGGGAAGGACCTGAGGGTGCTGATCAACAGCAGCTGAACATGATCCAATGTGTGCCCAGGTGGCCAAGAAGGGCAATGGCATCCTGGCCTGGATTAGCAATGGTGTGGCCAGCAGGACCAGGGCAGTGGCCTGTATTGGGCACTGGTGAAGCCTCACCTCCAATGCTGTGTTCAGTTCTGGGCCCCTCACTGCAAGAAAGATATTGAGGGGCTGGAGCGTGTCCAGAGAAGGGCAACAGAGCTGGGGAAGGGGCTGGAGCACAAGTTCTGTGAGGAGCAGCTGAGGGAGCTGGGGATGTTTAGCCTGGAGAAAAGGAGGCTCAGGGGGACCTCATCACCCTCTACAACTTCCTGACAAGAGGGTGTAGCCAGGTGGGGAGCGGCCTCTTCTCCCAGGCAAGTGACAGGACAAGAGGATGTAGTCTTAAACTGCAGGACATTAGGAGGAATTTCTTCGTGGAAAAGGGTGATTAGACCTTGGAATGGACAGCCCAGAGTGGTGGTGGAGTCATCATCCCTACAGATGTTTAAGGAAAGAGTGGACATGGCTCTTAATGCCATGTCAACTAGACATGGTGGTGTTGGATCAAAGGTTGGATTGATGATCTCTAGAAGTGTTTTCCAGCCTAACTGACTCTATGATTCTCCAGCAGCAGCCAGGTCTATGTGCCAAGATTTCCTATGACTAGGCCAGGGTTCTCCTGCAGCATGTGGCCATGTCTTGGGGAGAGGGACATCCATGCCAGGAGGGTCTGGGGCAGTCAGTGTGGCAAGGGGAAGGGGGTGAGCAGCCCCCTACAACTACCTTCCATGGACACACACTTAACTGTCACTGTGCCATCTCCTGTTCCTGCTCACTCCATGCTTCCCTGCTCCACTTGCCCGCAGGCCCTCCCAGAGCCACTTTTCTCCAAGTAGAGCCATGCCTTTGTCATCCTCCTCTCTATCCACAGTTTCTCTCCGAATCCTCACAGAACTAGTGCAATGCTTTAACCCCACATGCACTGGGAGCATCCCTTAGTCCCACATCTGCCTTCACTCCTTCACTGGAGCCTCCTCCAGCACAGGGGATCCAAAACCAGATCGGGGAAGCCACATCCACACACTGCAGGTTAGAGACAGCTTCCACCAGGCCAGAATGGATTAAATGGATCACAGCTTTTCCCACACTTAGGTGCTCACCAGAAGAGACCATCCCCTGGACAAGCCACCATCACAGCCACCACTGATCACATTACCTTTGGCATGCTGTAGCACTAGGGACAGAGGCAGATAAAACCAAGCCAGTCCAGACAAGGCCATGTGAAGACCAAGCCTCTGGTTGTACATAAATGTTCCACTGTGCCACTCTTGACCTGGCCAGCAAACCCCCTAAGGCTGTGGAGTGAACCCACACTAGTAAGAGGCCTGCCTCACTGAAAGGAAGCATCTCCACACCTCACAGACTCGCTGTGGAGAAAGTGGTCCCTTAAACAGAGATACAGTGTGTAAGCCTTCACTTCAGTTTTCTTCTTCACAGGCTAACCAAGCTTCATACTATGCCCCTAGACATAACCATTCTGCCTTCTTTATTCAAAATGCTGGAATTTGGGATTGCCTACTTTTAGTTTACCTGACAAATATTCTACTTCTCACTGCATCTTATTATCTAAAGCCTAACACTTTTTTTTCTCTCTCTCTATTAAGTACCAAGCTGATTTTTATTTTTCCTCCCTCAGCCTCCTGTGTGTAAGTAACCTTTCCCAGCATAAATTATGTGTGGGATTTCCAAGTAGGTAGTATGTAAGGTGACTGATGAGCCTGTAAACCTCTAGACAGAAGCCAGCTCCTCAAGTTTTTCCCAGATGCACACTCTGGGGGAATCTACCTATGGATGTGCTTACCCAGAAGAAAACCACAAAAAATCCATCCAACCAAAAAACAACAGAAAAAAAAAATTAATCCTTTCTCTTTCCCTTGGAGTGTATACCATGCTCTATGCTATTCCATGTGCAGAAGGTACAAGCGCACTAAGCAGGTGAGGCAAACAGCATATCCACCAGCCTGTCATATTTGGAAGGTAGGAAGTACTTGGTCAGAAGGATGCTTCCACTTCTTTTCCTCCACCACAGTCTGTGCTATTAAATCACCCTCTGTCCTTGACCCACTCAGTAGATAGCAAAGTGTTGTGATAGCATAGATCTTCTGCCTGTTTTCTTATCTGTAAAGTATGAATATTAACTATCCAACTAGTAAGAGTATAGCATAGAGCTTGTTAACCTTTGTGAACACTAAGCCTTAGCTTCATCTGCTCTTCTTGAGAGCCAGAATTAATGAGGAAAGAACAACCAGGCCACATCAACAGCTGCTGTCTCTATTAAAATATTCTCTGAGTCTCTCAGCCCTGGAAACCACCCAACCCTGAAAGCTACTGAAAGGATGATCCTAATGATACCAGCTTGTAATTCATTACCACTTTGTTCTGACAAGTGGAAAATACCTGCCCAAAGGTTGTTTCTGTTAAGTGCCCACATTCCAGATTCTGTGCACTCTCCATTCTACGTCCATGTCCATGTGTGTTCTCTGAAGGAGAACAAACTCACTATGTTGTTTTTCTTTAAAGTATCTCTTTATGATTAGCATTGGTCAAAAATTTGTCATGCATATTGCAATAACATTTCCTCTGATAATGAATCAAGCTTTTTCTTATAAAAGCAACATACTCCCATAGGGAGTTTCCACCATTTAAAAGAAAAACAGTTAAAGGCTGGTTAGGGGCTTTATGCCTTTCATGATTTAAGCCCAGAAGCACTGTGCATTCTCCTCCCATACTAGATAAGATGGGTACAGACTCCTCCTACAGATACCACAGTGCTTGTTGATCACAAGTAAAAATACATTTGCATTAATAACATTATCACTAACTAACCCACAAAAGAGATCACAAAAGTGGGGGTTCAAATACATTTACCATTGATGTTAATATAATCTCTGATTTAAAGTGCTTTAGCAGAAAACTCAATATTTCTTTTTAAAATCCCCTTTTTACAATTATAATATTTTGGTTTTAAATGTCAGCAAATATTCTAGTTTGATATTAAGACATAATAGTTTTCTTAAGAAAAAAGAAGGTTTATATCAGAAAATCTTGGCTCTGGCTCTATTTTTTTTAATTGATCATGAAGAAATATGTCTTCTAAAGTAGAATATCCCGCTCCCATTTAGTCATAGGTGAAAAATCAAATCCTACTGACTTTTCTCAGGAACAAATTGCACTATTTACTATGCTGTTAGCTCTATTACCTTGGCCACCTTCCCAGGGAGAATCAAGGCATTTGTCAGTTCCTGGGAATCAACTCCATACGATAACAAGTAAACACTTCTATTTCCTTGAACAAACAAGAGGTTACTGGTCGTAGGTGGAAAGACAATCTTACTCCCTTATATAGCAAAGCCAGCCAAGCCATGCTTTAGCCTAATGTGATCACACTGGATTTCCATTAATTTCAAACTCAATTAAAAGGGATTCGCAAGAAGATAGGATTCGCTATATCAAATCTCTTGGTATAAGAAACTGCAGTTTAAGAATCATGACAAATAGGATATACTTCAGGATAGCAGTTTGTTACAGAAATAAGAGGAAACCTCTTAGCACAAAATCTAGCTCAAAATCATCTGTGACTAGTCCTGTAGAGAAGTACTGTAATAAAGGATGAGACACAAGATGAATTGTTTTAGGATAGCATTCATGTAATAGTTCAGCACTTGGAGAAATATGTATTGACCTAAATTCAAAATATGCAACTGCTGCTGCATGTGATAATAAAACTCTCCATACCAAACCTCTGCAGTGACAAGGGCTTATATTTTTCAGGAAGAAGGCAAGGCTGGCTCTGTGCTGCATGTCATTTTTATTCTGCATTTGTGCTGTTCAATTTCATATTTCTTTCTAAAAAGGAAAAACAGTTAGAAAAAAACAACTTTTAGAAATTTTTTTAGTAATTGCATAGGACTGAAAGAGACATTAGAAGTCTAGGTCCCATTAAAAGCAGTGGGATTTTCAAATGCTAGTGATCAAAATGCTTGTATTCTCAAGACACTTAAAATGTCAAGTAATATCAGTGTGCTTTCTGATTTCTAAGCTTTAAGCTATATTCTGTTCACACCTCCAAACTTTTTCAAGCTTTTTTCCACAAACATAAGATTTTGGAGTACTTTTTCCCCCCTTCCTTTAATAAAAGCTGCAGTTTTCCTGAAATCTCAAGACTCAGTGTACTGGAACTTTAGAAATACACTAAATAGCATAAATTTCATAGTAAAATTGTAAGATTTGGCAACACTGCATTTCTGGCATGAATACACAATTATTGGCAGGTTCACTTCCATGGTTACCAGGTGTGATCCTCTTGTGGAGAAAGTTTCTTTAGCAGGATGACACAGCTTTTTCTTAGCAGGGAGATTCCAGTTCTGTATTGGGAGAGCTACAGATCTTGTCATGTACAGAACCAAACTAGTCAGTGAAAGTTTAGGATTGGGTAGGGGTTAGCTAAACTGAGCTCTTCTGCTATGCCATGAGGTTGCACTAATGAAGAGCAAGACTGTTTATTGGAGGCAGGGAGGAACACTTTTAACTTCTGTTGTCAGACACACGCAAAGGCATGCCTGCGTTGCTGGGTGACTGTTAATACTGCATTTGAACTGGGAGCTTAATCTGTAAGCCCCAATAAACAAAAAATCTTTCATCCTTTTCTGGTGAATCTTCAGAAAATTCCTGTGAACTTTCAGGCATAAGAGAGAAATTACTGTCATTATTATGTGCATGCTACCATTATACATACTGCCAATGCAAAGAATCAGTTCTTGAGAGGTTCCTGCAACCTCTCAAGAACTCATTCTCACTGAATGGTCCTCAGCCTTTAAAGTCCCACATGCACCAATACTAAGCAAACCATAAATTGCATTAAATGGTTTTGTCCTCAGTTTCAGTTTTCTTTGGGCATTAACAGTCTTGGTGATTTAGGGCTTTCAATCGCTCTAAAGCCATGCAAGCTTTGAAGAAAATATGAAAATTCTCTGCTGAACAGAAATTGTTGCTTTCACTGCCCACATGACTCTTTCTCTGCAGTTCAGGCAAAGTTTAGGTGAGATCTTTAGCCAGTCTAGTACACTTTCTGGGATGTCAGAAAAGTAGTATGAAGTACTGAAAGAACAATACAAAATATTGATTTCCCTCTAAATCACTAAACTCATCAACACATGGTCTAGTATAGCCTTGAAGGCAATGTTGTTGCAAAGATTCTCACAAAATATTTCTGTTTTCTCTGACAAAAAGACTGAAAATTGTCATCCCTTCAAAGTCTGCATATACTTTACACTCTCTTCTTGCTCTTTATGCCTGTTTTACAGAAATAAAAATAGGAAATATAATTTTTTAAAATACTCTTTGAACTATATTATACTCTTCTGGCCCTACAGTCAAAATCGTACAGTAACCTAGCAAAACTCAGTTCTGTCACAAGCAATTAGGATTTGGTAGGCATTCAGGAAACAATGCGACCTTGCACAGGGATCCTCCCTGATACCTACACCAGGCAGGCAATCTGCTTTCCTGCATATCCTTGGAAACCATCGTTTCTCACAGCTATAACTTCAGGGCATACATGTATCATAAGGACAACCATGGAATATCAGGCTCTAATTCTGTCTACTTGAGCAATCAATACATTTTTAAGGATGCAGTGCTTGCAGTTCGGACACAATCTGTGAAGTTAATTTTTAAAGACATAATGCTGTTTACATACGAGAACTAAATACTACATTTCCATCGTAAGTGAGATCCTTGGTGCCCCCACAGACTGGAGATAATATTGCAATGTATTCCTTAGACTGGGACTCCATTCTTTCATCTCCTTTCAGGCATCATCTCAGGAGAATTCACCAGCTGTTGCAAATGCAATAGGTTTACTTTCTTTTTAAAAGAAAGCCGGGCAACAATAAATTAAAATTTTCTAAACAAAACATGGTCAGATGCTTGGGTCACCCCACTTACTGCTCTTGTAATCTAGTTCTCATTAGTTCTCTGGATCCATGTGCACACTTGACATATCTGGAAAACAGGAGTTGTAAGCTTTTAAACTGAATAGGCAAAAAATAAAAGAAGATGCATCCAAACTTAGGGATTTTTTTTTTTTTTTTTACAAACACTACTTGTCTATGAGTCAGTTTGCTGATCTCTATGACATTTACATAAATATTTACCCAAATCACCAGGGGTTGTGAATCTTCATGAATCATTGTTGGTGAAACACTTTGTAATCCTTCCATAAAGTGTAGCACATGCATTCAGAGTATTCAGAGAATCAGTGGATCTAATTAATGGCAGAAAATGAATGAAAATAACAGATTCTTTAAAATCTCATGACCTTTTTTTTCCCTTGTTCAAAATTGATTAAATTTTTTTTCTCTTTTAAATGCAAATCTTTTTCACACAGACATAATATGGTTGGTACATATCTCGGTGATCATTAGGACAGTTTCAGCATATTCTAGTTTGTCCACTTTTATTAAGAGAGAAAAGAAGGCATTGCTAGTACATAGTATTTGAAATTCATGTCTACATAACTTTATTTTACTCTTTTATGTAGAAATGTCCCCCAGCATGATTTTAATTAAAATATTAAAGCATTAAATGCTCTTAACTGATATGTAGACAAAGTCTTTCCTGGCAAAATTCTTTGCTTCAAGAAATGGGTAAACTAAATGAGCATACTGGCTGCTTCACTTAGCTGTCATCTCTCTAAAGGCTTTATGAGTAAGCCTGACACACTTCATCTCTCATGTTACCATCACCTACATGCTTCTGTTAGTGTCTCCCATGTTAAACTCAATGGCATCTTCAGTCAAAGAAATACAAGTGAGGCAAAATGTGGGACTGGAAATGAACAAAATAACTGGGGGATTGGTTTAAAAAAATTATCATGAAGCTTGTGTGCACACTGCCCTAGTTGCTATATCAGTGCGTGAGAGCCATATAATTTACCATCGCAGGACAATCTGAATTTGATACTTGTCCTAAGCCAGGCAAAAAGAATTGCCAGCTGACAAGAATCTCCTCAAAAGGGGCAAGTGAGGAAATTTGAGAACATAAGCTTGTAATTTATGGAGATAGTAGCCTATCTCATGCTGAGTGAAAACTAGAGGGATTGATAATCTGAACTACAGGTTTTGGAAGGTAAGAATGTTCCTTGTGTAAATAGGGAGGGTTTTCCTATTCCTTCCTTATCTTTTCTTACTACCACTTTTAAGATTATTCCAGCAGTACTAGGATTGTTAGGTAGAATGCATTATTTCTCTTGTCTGTTTTAAGTCAAAGAATACAAGTGTAGCTAAAGTCTATCTGCCACCTCTGTATTGTCACAAAAGGAAAAATGCAACTTGTTAAAAAGGAAACAAAATAATACTTTAAAAACATTAACTAAATATATAACTCCTAATGGTACATTTATTTATGCTTGGGTGGCACAATGAGAAAAGTGCTGGGTGGTGTCAAAATAGTTAGGTTCTTCACAAGGACACAGCACATGTCCTTTTTATCAATTTTGTCTTCATCAGTAATTTCTGTAACAGCAAGAGCTTCTATCCAAAATAATCTGAGCAAGGTGTGTTGCTATCTGGTTTTTCTGCTGCTTCTTTCACCTTCTTTCACCTTCTTTCCAATGCTAAATTAATCATGCAGGTGACCTTGCTGGTTTTTATTAAGCACAGCAGGCTGTATGAGCTATTGCTGGAAAAGTATGACATTGCTCAACTAGTGGGGTCCTACATCTATTTTTTTCTAATGCAGTTTCACTGCCACTTCTAAGTACAGGCTACATTTCTGCTGTCATGCACAGTTCCTTTCATTTGCCATAAATTAAAAGTAATTATTTTGTTAAAAGGAAAGTACAGCATAATGGAATATTCTGTAACTGCTTATAAACAAAAGAGCTTTTTATAAAATGCTGGTTTGCCTCAACTTTCTGTGAAACAACAATGTTGAACATAGGAGTCATAGTAACCTGGGTAGCTTCCATACCAACATATTTAGTGCATGGGTACATCAAACTGAAATTTGACAAGGGTCTCCAAAAAATCCAAGCAAATATGAAATGGCACTGCATGACTGCAGTACAGCTATGTACCACTGTGTGATTCCAGAAAATGGGCAGGAAGCCATCTGGAAACTCCAAACATGTTGATCTGATCCCCTAAGTTTGCCATAACAGTAAAGGAACAAGTCAATAAAGTTTTCCACCTTACATTTTGTATTCTTTAATATTTGTGAACAAAACCATGTCATCTGGGAAAGTAAGGCTACTTCTGTAGCAAGGATTTGGCTTCTCATGCTCATGATTCATCTTGCATAATTATGAATGAATTGTCTTACAAATCTCTGTTCCTAAATTTATTTTGGGAAGCATAACTGAACTCTGCTCCTGGAGCCCCTGAAAAGTCCTCCAGTTTAGAGTTTATTCTGTTCGACATCTACAGACCTGCAGTGGATCCTCTGGCCTACCTACAGAAGTTTCTGAGAGGCACAGGACCTAAGAGCAAGGATCTGATGTGTTGGGGGTGGACATAGTTGTGATACAGTAATTAGAAGCATTGCTCTAATGCCAGAGACGGGAGAAAGTACTACTTTTCTTGTTGCGGTGATGCATGGAATTAAGCTTGAAAGATTACTTCAATGTGCAAAGCAAGATGCAAATAAGAGATGAGGTGGTAAAGCTGTAGTCTGATACCAACTGTTGACTTGTTCCATTGAGCGTCGGACCTCATTTGCTGATGGACACACAGCTGCAGTGGCAGCTGCTGGGACCTCCTCCATCCCTGCCACTCAATCAGCTCTGCAGGGCACAGCACCTGCCAGTCAGGTGCATCAGGCAATGCTGATGGCAGGTGGAAGAGAGACGACATAGCTAGGAGGAGAATTACATACCAGTCTGCTTTGCTGCCAGACATGAACAGTCTTTCCTAGTCATTAAATATTTAATACAGTGACCCAAGTGTTTTCACCATACTTCCTGAATGTGACAGTTGATTGTGGCATCAAAATGACTGAAAAAGGAGATTCAGAAGAAATTAAACCATGTCCATGAAACAGGCATGCAGAAAGCTATTTTCAAATTAGGCACAGAAAACACTTTGAAAAAATAGGTTAATTAGCACTTTCAAAGGACTTCTGCAAACATGAGAATATTGGCCGATGTTGGGATGCCAATGTGGCCTGACAGGCTGCTTACAGCTTCAAAGGAACATCTGGACAGATGCATGCAGCAGTTAGGATGAATGAAACACAGACTGCTTGCCTACTGGCTGTAGATCCTGCACTGGGCAACTTTAAATTATTCTGTGGGTGCTGCAGACAACAGTTGTTATTCTCTTAGCGGGGAAAGCCATATAAATAGAACGACATGCTCATGATCCTGATTAGCTGACTTTAAACTGTGAAGATCAAAAGCCTTCAGGATATACTGCTGGGGAAGAAAGGACAGTAAACTGCTTGACGGGTCGGTGGGATAGTATATGGAGGAAGGATACCGGCTCGCTGAGTACTACCCCAGCTAGCCGAGACCTTAACACCTTGGAGATGTTCCCCGCGTTCCTGTAGGACCTTAACCGTACCACTGTGGCTGGACTCCCCGGAAGCGCAGACAGGTATCGCCTTTCCTTGGCAAGTGCGGGGAGAACGAGGTGGGGGGAAGGTCTCGAACTCCAGGGGTGAGAGGTGCATCCTGCGCTAGGGAGCGGGGACAGATGGCGAGCGGCGCGCAAGAACCACCCACGCTCGTCTTGGCTCCCGTCGGTGCCCAGCCCCTTCCCCTCCCTGCGGGGCGGGTTCGGGCCCCGCCGCAGCGTACCCCCGCGCTCGCCGGTAGGCGGCACCGCCGCCCGCCTTCCTCCGCCTCCTCCTCCTCCTCACCTTCGCCGAGCGCCGCGCCCGGCGACCCAGATCGCGGCGGCGGCGGTCGCAGCTCCGTATCCCTCCCGACGAGGAAGGACGGCTCGGGACGGCGGCTGCGCTGCGCCGCGGGGATGGAGCGGCGCGGAGCGGTGAGTGCGCGGCGGCGCCGGGCCCCGGCGGCAGCCCCGCGGGTCGCTTAGCGACGGGAGGCGGCTCTGGACATCGCATCGCAGCTCCCTGCACCGCTACCCTCCCCCGTTCACCGCCCGGCCGTGGGAGAGAAGTTTTGCCCGTCTGAATGCGGGACGCTTTATGGAAAGACCTTGCGGCGTAAGGAAATTTGGAGGCGCTGAGTGGTTTGCGCATTTGGAGTATTTTCAGTCCATCTTTTAAATTTTTAATTTATAATTTTTTTTTTTTCTAACTGCCCTATCCTTTTTAATTGCACANACAGGAGGAGGCCGGCATTGGGCGGCTGCCAGGCCCACGGCTCTGCGGCTCCGCAGTGGGCTCCGCGCCCTGCTCTGCCCCGCAGCCGGCCCTGCGCGGGGCCGCTGGCCTGGCTTGCCCCGCCTCACCTGCCCTGGGCTCTGTGCACCTCAGTTACACCAACGTGTGCTCATGATAATAATGACTTTTTTTTTTTTTTCCGCGTGGCCCT
>VZTR01020072.1:0-53683 GCA_013400775.1 Chaetops frenatus | reverse complement strand
TGGGGTGGGGGGGGGGAGGGAAGAACAACACCTTTGTCCCAATTCAGTCAACTCAACAGTCAGATCACAACAAGCTGGTTTTTTCGTGACAAAGGCATTTGAAACAAAGAAGCCATTTTAGAAACGGAAAGAAATTTATTTTGTGGCTTGCATGCTTTAGTAAATCCAGGTTTTCATTCTTTTCTCTTCTGCTCCCGCCTTGCCCCCCTCCCCCACTTCCCGTTATTCTAATTTATCCTAAAATGAAATAGAATAGAAAAAATAGCATCTCTGAAATCCTGCCTCATCCTTGTACTGTACAATAAGCTTACTGATTGTCTTCTGTTTCAAACGTTTCATTGCGCATTTTTAAAAAGTGTTATTTTGTACTGGTAGATCAATGAATAGTTGAATCAGTTGAGTGATAAGAACATCTCATCTCCCCAGGAACAGAACAGCAAAAGCCTCATTATGTGTAGTAATTTGGTAGGTGTTGCATACTTACATCTGTTTAGCAAAGTGCAGGTTCAGATGAGACTGACCGATTCTTAGGAGAGCCGGCTTTTCTCTGACCATCTTAAAAAATGTGGGCCACTGCGTTGCCAAACTGAACAGGTGGAGTTGTATCTAGAAGTATCCTTTGACTTGTTCAGTTCCCATAATCTGCATGTAATTTCAAGCAATATTTCAACTAAAACTAATGCAAAACTAACTACATTGCTGTAGCAAATGACTTACCAACAAGGTTAATAGAAGCTTGGAGACAGGAAGCCTATGATTTTCAAGAGCGAAATCATGTGACAGCATCAGAATGCTGTATGTATCACTCTAAACAGAAAATGGGCAGAAGATAATTCCAGGAAGGCACCTAACAATGGAAAAATCGTGCCACAGAATGCATTCGTTAACTTTCCAACTGGTTCACTGATACACAGTAAAACGTGCTAATGTAAAAACCTGCTGTGGCAGAGTACATAACCAAAGTGTCTACGAATTCTTAGCCAGGTTGAGTTCTGAGACAGGGCTTTATTAACTGTGGGACAGCATCATATTAGCTTCACTGACATGTGTGAACCCAAGAATTTCCTGTGATCAAACATCTTCTGTCGTTCTTGACAGGGAATTGCAGCCCTCTGAACTAAGCTATAGTTAAGTGGTAAACTTCAGGGCTATGTTGCATTAAGTGATTATTTTGTTATCTATCATCTCTGCACAAACAGACTTGCTGCTGGCTGCAGGGAAAGTGCTATTGCACAAATGATGGCATATGTAGGGCTCCAGACTGCTGCTACTATTTAAATAATCTTGCATTTTAAAGTTGTGCGGAGGACCTGTACTTATGATTAAGCTGTGATCAGCTATAACCAATTTAAACAAAAATTATGTTCAGTTGTACAGTCAGGGCATTATAACTATACAGAGCCAGACAAGCTTTATTTTTCCCAAGGGGTCATTTGAAGTGTTAGCAGAAAATTGCAAGAAGAACAAGCGTGGGTTGCCTGGAGATCAAATCTTGTTGGATTTAATGCCCTCTGGCTCATAAGACTTCTTTTTTTTTTTTTTTTAATGAACATCTGCTTAGCTTTCTTGATTGGAAAGCTTCTTTCATTTGACATTCCTTTTAAATCCTTTGCTTGGTGATGCAGGGCAAAGGTCTGAATGAAATATGTTACTCTTTGAATTCAAGCTTTGGGAAGGATGCCTGAGAAGTAAACTCTTGGGCAGGACTTACTGGAATACTAAGAAGGAAGCCAGGTGGTGAGATTCCAAACAGGAAAGAAGGAAAAATAAAATTAAAAATGAGACTGATGTAAACAGGTGTGGAGAATGTTTGTGTTCTTGCAGGACTGTGGCTGTGGTTCAGGCTTAGCATCCTCAGCATCCATCTAACATGATTTGGGCTCAGCCACCCAGCTGAGCTCAGGTGCTGAACTCTGCTGTGCAAACAGGATTTGCCAAGCCTGAGCTGGAGGTGGAAATTTTGCTTGTTGCTGCCAGGCAGTGGAAAGGGAAGTATGACAGCAGAAGCTGTGGGAGCAGCTTCCCAAGTCAGTACTCAGTGGTACATGGGACTGCGTGAGCACTGCTTTTCAAGGCAAAGCAAGCATTGTGACAAACTGACCTAACTTTGCCTTGAGACACATTATGGATGTGTTTACACTAGATTTGGCTCACATCCAGCTTAAGTATCTGACACATCCTCCGAAGACCTTCGCCAGTTGCCTTGCAGTGGTTCAGGTCTCAGAGCAGTCTGGCTGCAAGAGACCTGAGCTCTCCCATTGAAACGACATCATTGAAACTACTGCTGTGGGAGTATTCCCATTCAGTTACTGAGGCTTGCATGAAAGGTACTGGTTTCTTTAAAGTACCTCCCAGCTGTAGTCTAGTAAGCAGTTCTCATCCACTTTAGCATAAATCCAATGAAGAGCCCCACATTAACTTCATCAGCTTTAAATGTTTGACAGTCTGTTCTGGGGTGCAGTATCCTACTCCTCTGCAAAATGTGAGCAAACACTTCTCAGCTTTCTGTTACAGTTGAGAGGCCCTTCAAGAAGATAGTTTCTAGCCCTCACAGTAGTTATAGTACCTGAGTGAAACGGAGCAATTTGGCATAGTGTTTTTACCTCATCCTAATCTGTCTGCAGATCTACAGGCTGAGCACTCCATTCCAGTTCAGACCAATAACAGGCACAGACATCAAAAGGTGCCAGGGGAATAGGAGAAATATAGGAGGTAAAAAGACCAGAATCAAAAACAATTAACAATATAAGCAGGTGTAATTGCAACTTGTTAGAGCAAAGTTAGGAGGTGCAGTACACTGTAGTCCTCAGGACTGTTTGTAGAAAACTGTACCTGTAATTTCTTCCCTCTCTAGTTGGAAATTACTTTACAGGCATTTTTAGTCTAAATATAGATGTCTACACTAATGTTTTTGAAGCAAATCTCCCAGCTTTTTTTCTTTACCTTTCTTTGTGGACTCGTCTTGGAGCACCTGAGAATAAACAGGTGAAAATGTTCTGGAAGCACACTAACTGCAACATGGTATTCAGCCCCAGAGACCTGATTGGAGCTACTCCAGCATCTGTATAGGGTGTTTTGTTTAAAAACTAACTGGCTTTCCCCATCCTATGCAGTTTCAATTTCAAGTGCTTGGCAGCAGCATTTCTGTTGGTCTGTGCTCTGCACTGATGTAGCTGTAGCTTCTGTAGTAGCTATGTATTTTGCTTTTCTAGGGAAGGATACTCACGTAAATTAGGGGATACAACCAAACCCAAAAGAATTAGTTATACAAAATCCTCTCTCCACAGCTGTCTGTATCATCCAGCTAATTTGGCCACAGTTAACCAATGCCTCCTGAAGGTGCATAAGGACGAAAGGCAGTTGCTGCAAAGAAGGCTTGTTTAGGACTGTGTGCAGTTAGCTATCAATTTCACAGACACAGGAGTTATTCCTTAATATATATACACCATCTGCAATTTAAGCCCATATTGTGTGCCTGTGTCTGTATCTGCCAAAAGTGAATCAGTAAGTTTCCTAGGACCCAAAAACCGATACTATTGGGAATTGCTCAGCTGAGCAAGGACTTCTGTGGCTGGTTACAGATTGCACTAATGACAAAAACAAGTTTTCTAATTATTTTTCTTTCTTCTTTCTTTTTTTAGTCATCTTTTTCATATATTTGAAAAACAAAATTAAATCCCTACCTTTCATTTTTTGCCAGGATGACATGGGTATTGAGACTTGTCTGTGGCATAGCAACAATTTGTTACTACACTGATAATACTTGCACAGTCATGTGGGTGTGTAGGTGATACAAATTGGGCCCCTTAGTACAAAGCTGTCCTGTGGTCATGGAAACTGTAGTCCCCTTCTAGTAGGCAGTTATAAGAGCAAGTCTCTTATTCCTTCTCCCCCTCTGCTCTCACAAAGCCATATGCATGTCAACATTGGCTTGGATGTGTGCCATCAAACAGGTTGTTCCTCTGAAACACTAAAATCAATGTGGGGTTTGTTAATTTTGGGCTTTCTGGGCCCTCACACTGTCAGTGTTAAAGCAGCCTGAGGAGAACAGATTGGTTGAAGGAGGAAGAAAGGAGTTGTTGCTGAACTAAGAGAGAAAGGCAAAGAAATGGTGGCACTTCCAGAAGATGACATGGGAAACAGGACATATCATAAGCACAGATTAGGAAAAGGCCACACAGCCTGCTCCCAACTTTTTCAAGTAGGAATGCAACAATATCTCCAATGGTCTGAGACAGTCATGTTCTTCTTTGAACCTCGTTTGTGCTGACCAACATGTGCTATGTTGTACAGGTTGCTATCTCAAGGATAAGATCAGTTCACATTACTGAATTATTATGGGTGTATCTGCTGAAGGCGTCTGGAAACTTGTTTAATGTATTTCCTTTTAAAAGTTTTTGTATGACTTTACATTTATGAGGTGTCCTGGTTTAGGGCAAATCTGGGAGGAAACCTCCGAAGGGGTCCCTCCAGAAAAGCAGATCCAAACCAACCCTCCCCCCAACTGGTTTCGGAAATAGATTTCCTTGGAGAAAAGTGGAAAAAACTATTTATTTAACAAACAAAACACCCACAAGCATAAAGAATGAACAATACTACACAATAAAACCCCTTGCCATTCTGAAGAGATGGCAAATTCAGAAAGTCCTGTCCGTGGGTGTGTCCATGGGTTTTCTCTCAGTCTCTCAGTCTCAGTCTCTCAGAGGCCCAAGTCTCTCTCTCTCCCTCTCCCTCTCTGAGGCCTGGGCCTGACATCCCGGCTGCAGTGCAGCTTGGGGCGGGCCCCCCGGATGATGGTCCTGGTGTCCCCAGATTGAACAATAGCAGAACAGTCCCAAAAACCTTTGGCCTCAGCTAATTAAGAAATAAAAAAAAACAACCAAAAAGCAAAAAAGAAAAAAAACCAAAAGAGAGCACTCTGCTGTCCGTGCAGACAACACAGAGTCCAGGAGAAAGAATGCTGAAGGTGTTATCTCTATGTTTTGAAAACAACTGCCTCAGATGTCCCACTGCTTGCTTCTCCTTCTAGCCCCTTTAGTCTCAGATCCAGTCTTAAAGGTGCAAAACTTATTTCTGGGCTAAACAGACAAATGGGGATAAAAGCATCATACAGTCAGCCTAGGACATGAGGTTAAGAGTAAGACTATAAGAAATAAAAGTATGCCCACTTTTCTAAGTAGGAAGAAGGAAGAAGAATTTAAGTGTTGCAGTGTGTTAAGAATAAATGCTTTATGGCAATCCTGTCAATCATCCTGTCCTAGTCTGTATTCCTCTTGGCTCCACTTTGTTCCTCTTCCCTCTTGCTAATGTTGTTGCAGGAACATTTTTTAGTGGTCTTCACGTTTCTTCTTTCTCTTTTCTTCCCATGTTGTCTTCTTCTCTCTTTCCAGTTTTCTACTTCAAATCTTTGCCAGCATCCTTTTGTCTCTGAAACTGGGCACCTAAAAGAAAGTAACGGTCTGGTTGAACCAAGCAGGAAGCAGCAGAGAGAAGAAGAGCACCACAGCACCTTGCACTTCCCTTGTGATTCACTTTTTTTTCCCTACTTGGTTGAGAAAATACATTTTTGCAATTACGACATAAGAATGGTTCCTACTCCATGCTTGAAAGTGTGTTTCATAAGTCTTGCCTAGCAGCTGGTGTAAGTTCATTGACCTTCAAACCATTCTTTCCATCTTTACCTTTTGCAGATCTTCATCACCTTTTTCTCTTACTTTGTTGTGTTAGTGTGGTGTTTGTGTTGCTGTATCCCTCATTTTTATGCATATCCCTGTCTCCAAACTCCATCATAGCTTTTTTTCTCCACTGCTTATAGAAGCAGTGTTTGACTTTGATGCTACTTGGAGGTATCTTACACTGCTGAAAGGTGAAGAGAGTCTTAGTGCACTCATTTTTACAGTTGTTCGCAGCTCTTGCTAATAGAAATAAAAATTTGGTAAGATACCTGTGACTTTTCTGAGTTGAGCTGATAGTGGCTGGTACATAGGCCTGTCTGGACAACAGATTTGGATAGATGCCCTGGAGTGATAATTTTTTTTTTACTGTGTTGTCATTCAAAATTTTTCCCTAAAGAAGGGCTTAAACCTGGTTCAACCAGGACATGGAGTTTGCAATATTAGAGAAACTTTAGAAAAGTTTCTAGTTTCTGTGATAAAATAGATGATTTCTCCCACTTGTCCTCACTTCAGACACTGGTAAAACCAGAGCGATCTACCCTGCACATGTCCTTCTGGGCAGCAAATACATAACCAGAGCTTCCAAAAAGGTCATGTACTTGGAATTGTCGTAATTTCCTAGGGTGCAGAAGATCTCACTGAGCAGCAACCAGGAGATTAAATTGTAGGCCATGAAGTTTGCAAAATAACTGCAGTGGGATTTTAGATCCTCCTGTCTGCTGAATAAGTTTGTTCCTCTTTTATTGTGGTCCCACTGCAGGCTGCAGGAGTGCAGGAAGCAAACAGCTGGTGCATAACACTTCCTATGGATGCTTATGGTTTCACAAGTGTGGAGCTTCATGACATCATCTAACTGGCTTACTGCATGGGAGGTCATCATTCTTGAATCCTGTCTTAGTAAAATTGCAGAAGGAAATGCAGAAACTGTAATGGATCCTACTTGCTCTACTCTTGCATGTCTGTCTCTCAGAGCTCTGCAGAAAAGTTGTCACTTCCATGCCAAAATAATCTGGTGAAACAATGGGAAAATGGCACCACATGGAACAGTTTTCTGTTACATCAGTATAAAGGGTGCCTGATCTTCACCAGATTCCTGGGTAAATAAACTGATTTCTGCTCTTCTAGCTCAAAAGTTGAGTTTGGCCTTTGTCCTAACTCCTCTGGTATCCTTGTCTTGACTTTTTTTAGGGGAAGGGTCACTTAACAAACTAAATCTCAGTCCTTAGTTTTACGTGCTTTCAGGCTGATACTTGGTGTGAGGTGGTATTAATCTGATGGCTGAGTTAACTCTGCTTGGTCCAAGAAAATTTAACAGATGTTGGAAAGGTAGGGGAATGGATAGAACAAAAATCTCTGATGTAAATCTATTGACATTGCAGATCTGTTTGTAACCTGTTGATAGGATAATGTTTCTTCCCCATCATGTTTGTTAGGAATTGATAGGCTCTAAAGCAAATCTAAACTTCAGTTAATTTTGGTGGCAAGGGAATACTTCATCTTTGCATTTTAACATGTACCCTCTGCTCATCTCTAGGCAATGGAGTGGAAACCAAGAAGGGAGGGAGAGCAAAAGCACATCAGTCACTCACTTTCAGAAACAGTTATTTTGGGGTTTTTTTCCATGAAACTTCTGCATTAATTATTCTGGGAAGTAGCCAGGCAGCCTCTTTGGATTTTATGCATCTAGCCTTGTAGGATTTATTCTAAACTTGAAGGATTTTTGCTACAAAGTGTGATGTTTTATTTAGAACTGTCTTCCTCCCAATACAAGCTGTCATACAGTGTGTCTGGAAACAGAGCAAGTGAGCCAGAAACATTCGACTGCAAACCATGTAGACACATGTGAGCCACCCAGATAAAGATGCTGTTCTCTTGGGAGAACTCCGTAGTCAAGTGAAAGTTCATGAGAAGTTACTAAAAATTGTGCCTTTTTATAATATATGAAGGAGGGGAGTGGAGGAAGTTGCTGTACATTGATGGCTGTCTTCAAGCATGAGAACTTCCTTTTTAGCTGATATGTAATTTATTCAGTCCCCTTCTGGATAAAATACACTTTCCTCATTATGTAAAGTGAGCTTGTTAAGGATGGACACACTATAGACAGAGGCAAGACTTGGATACTTTAATTCCTGTTGAGTTTAGGCATCTGATTACTTTTCTAGAAGTTTATTCTAGGTTGTGGAGAGCTTCCTCTATTTTTACCCATGTATTTATTATTAGAAATAGACTTATTATTAGAAATAGAATTATTACTACACAGGAAAGTCTTCACCAGTGACCTGAAGTGACTTCATATAGTTTTGTCCTCTACATCTTTCAACATTGTAATAGAGCAGAGCTAATGGAAATTGGAAAAAATAGATTATTGTAAGAGTTCTGCATGCAAAGTGCATGAACATTTCCTTTGTTGGATTTCTGGGATCTAGTTTGCTTTCAACAGTCAGGTAGAGAACCACAGCCTTTTTCTTTTAGAGGGCAGAGATCTACAATGAAAGGTGGAGATGCTTTTACGATGCTGAATTTTGGTTTGATCAAACTGTGGGTTATCACCAAGCCAAAATCTGCAGAGGAATTACAGCATGTAGGCTGAATTGAGTGGTGTTAGAGGTAACTTGCCACATGAGATTTGGCAAGTAACTTTTCTTGAACTCAAATACAATCCTATGTAACTGTCTCTTATGAGAATTGTAAAACCCTCTTGATCCTTCCTTACATTGGTAATGCTTTAAAGAGGCAGTAATGGACTGAAATGCTAAGTTAGAACTACAAAATTATAGGCTTTCAAAGCACTGTTATGTAGCTTGAGAGAAGCTGGGGGTTTTGTGCTCTCTGACTCCCCACTCTGCTGTGATTTTAACCTTTTATTTAGGGCTCTTTCTTTTTATTGCATAATTGTGTGATATGTGCTTTTGCTCACAGGACTAAAATTCAGTTAAATTTTACTTCATATCTAGCTTTGCCCTCACTTTCCTAATGAAATACAGAAATGAAAAATGTCAGTGTGTGATGGAGATCAGAAGTGGAAAAATCTTACTACCTGTGACAGTGTGACTGAAGTCAAGTCTTGCTTATTAGTGTCATCAATCAAGCGTGACATTTTGTTCCAAGATTTTCTTGTGAAGAATGCTTGATGTTGAATACAGCCTCTTCTTGGGTGCATGGAAATGAAAATACCCTTCTGTACTGAGATGGGAAACTGAGCTCACACAAAACAGGCATCCACTGCTGGTCTCTAAAGTGAGTCCTGCCAATGGCTGCATCCACTGGAGTCAGTCGAAGCCACTTCGGAGCCAACACAAAACTTTTGATCTGCATGGAACAGGTGACCTGTTCTTGAGAGCTTTTCTGGCAATAGAGCCACTTCCTAGGATGTCCTCTGAGTTGGAGAGGTCTGAGCAGTGTTGTTGCTATGGCATTCAAAGACTTATAAATGATTATGCTGTGATTGAGACGAAGATCCTCTGTATTTACTAGTTTGTTCAATACACTTGAAGTGATTTTTATGCCACCTTTAGGCATGAATGCAAGATGGAAGATGCAAACAGGTATGTGTATTCCATGGCATAGCTGGATAAATGATACTTGCTTAGAGTTAGAATGGCTTGCCAAACTGGTGTCCTAGAGTTCTTAGGGTTTTATTTGTATTTGGGGTTTTTGTGTGTTGTGTGTTTGTCATTGGCATGACTCTTGTAAACTCTCATTCTTGAATTGTGGGACCATAATGGTCAAATTTCATGGTGGAGGCTTTTGGTGGGAGTGGTGGGGAGAGATGAGAGAGGGTATGATTTTGTTCCATCCTAAAGCTTTGAGGTTAGGTTTCTCAGGGCTTCATTCAGTTTGGGCTTGAAACCTCAAAGTGTCTTTGAGCAACCTGTGCCACTGTCTGACTCTCCTCTTGGGAAAAAAATTTTGCCTCGTATCTAGGCTGAACTTCTCAAACTGTTTAAGTTTTTGTCTGTTGTTTTTGCCCTTCCTGTCCTGCCCTGCTGTAAATAGTCCATCTCTTGACTTTTCAATGACATCGCCATAGGCACTGGAGGTGCTGTTATGTCCCTTCAAACGTGTCCCTGCCTGGAGCTTATCAAGCTCACCTGCCCCAGCCTCACTACTGTCATGTCAGTGGCCTCTGCTTTAACTCTCTTCAGTTTATTGGTGTCTTTTGTGTATTGCAAGGGCCCCAAACTAGGCAGTGTCTAAATATGGCCCAGAGTGCTGAGTAGAGGAAGATAATCTCTTCTCACAATCTTCTTACTGGCTGTGCTTGTGTTCATGCAGCCCAGAGTGCTGTTGTCTGTCTTTGTATCCTGCTGGCTTCCAGCCAGCTTGCTATCCTCCAGGACCTCAAGGGACATTTCATAATGTGTGTCAGCCATTCTTCCCATTTCCAATTCTAGTTATCTCAGATTGGTGTTCAAGATACAGAAGCACTAGCATTCCCATCAGCAAAAGAAGAAGGAATGTGCAGTAGCAAAACACTTTCGGTGACAAAAGGCTCAAACCTATTGTCCCTCAGAAATAAATAAATGTAGGCTTTTGAGGTGAATGACAAGTAGATGCCAACCCAGGATACCAGTGGAAAGAAAAGTGGCAACCTGAAATCAACATCATGGTGGTCACATTCAGAAGAACATACTTAAAAACTGGAACAGCTACACTTAAAAATAAATTACTTGGTTTGGTGTTTTTTTGTTTGTTTGTTTGTTGGTTTTTTTTGTTTTGTTTTGTTTTTTGTTTTTGGTTTTTTTTGTTTTTTTTTGTTTTTGTTTTTGTTTTTTTTTGCTAATCTAATGATCCACATAAACAAAGTATTATATCCAGTCTGCTCACATTGATGTTTCTGACTTTTTTCAGCACACCTAGTCTTTCTTTATAATTGGAATATACATTTATAAGTGTTTGCAATATACCAGGTTGCAAATACCCATTAGCTTGCAAAACCAAGATTGTGAAGGAAACTGCCTTGGGTTTATATTTTATTCTGAAAGTACGGTGATGTATGTTAAATAACACAACTTTTCTCCACAGCTGTATCTGCAGCTTTACTGAAGACAAACAAAGCAAACCCTCAGTTTTAGATAAAGAGGTGACGTTTAAGGCTTACTCTTGATTTCTTCTAGCCTCCAGCAACTGTTAACCTTTCAGATTGATGCGTGTTTTGCTATACAACTAAAAAGATCACAGAGTCACAAGAAATTCAAATAGTTGATGTTTATTTAAGGAAAGCTTCATTTATATTTTGAGACGGATCTTGCAATAATTTTGCTATTGTATGTGATTATAGTAGTACAGCTTCTCTTCCAAGAAAAGCTATGGTTAGTTTTAGGAGGGAAAGTGGCTGTCTAGTTTAAAATAAACTGGATGAAACAATTGGCAGTGAATGGGTATGTGGGTGTGTTGTTAGAGGAAGTAGGAAGCTGCTTTGTGGAAGTGATGTGGTATGGGATAAAATCCTCCAAGCTGAGAACATGAGCATATGGGAAACCCAAACTTCATCCTCACCTCATCACTCTCAATATAAAGCCTTAGAACATGAATGCATCTCTGCATGTCAAACAGCAAATTTCAAACATTGAGTCTAGAGGGTTTCTGTAGTTGCAAGTTCAAGCAACGTCTAGGGAGTTAATGGAAGATTGCTAACAAAGTCAAATCTGCTTGTATTTAGACTTATTTCAGCTGCATGACTTAAAATCAGGAAAGGCTGAAAAACTGACTACAGAAGAAAAGTATTTTGAGGGTTCCTTACTGAGAAAATGTGTGTATAGCATGAAGCTGGAACATTTTCTTAAACTGTAAAAAAACCCACAGCTACAAGTTCATGGGAGTGAAACCATGTAGAAGCACAAACTCAGGCTCTGATCAGTGGGTGGATGCCATGGCCAACTGGCTGCTCCCCAGCACCTGCTGGTTCTGGGTGTCCTGCTGTGAAGTCCTCAGAATTTTGTATTTCAGTCTCTCTAAATCCATAACTGCTGTTAACTTCTCAACTGAATTGTAGAATTGTTGTGCCCTTTCTTTCAACAAACTCCTAAACAGTTATTAGCAAGATTATCACTTGTAGACGACAATCTTTTTTTCATGTCTTTCTTGCCTACAAGTGGACCTTGAAAGCCTTCCTGATCAGCAGCCATCCAACTTGCTGAGGAAGGTCTTTCCTAAAGAAAACAGGAGGCTGAAAGTCAAGTCCTTCTCCGTGAATAAAAATAAGTATGTGGCTCTTTGGTTTGGGTTGGGTTTTTTCCTAAGCACACCTAATGGCAAATGAGTTTTGGGGTAAATTCTGAATTGTTGATAGAACATATCCTAAGCTAGGGCTGCTCTTCCTGTTCACGGAGATGCTTTAACAACCTTACTGGAAATAAAGTTTCACTTATGAGAAATTTGTTACATTTTGAGACAAAAAGAGATTGGCAGAAATTAGGTCCTCTGGCTCTACAGGTTTATGAATAGTTGAACTTAATTGTAAATTATTGTAACAATCTTTTTAAAGAGTTTAAATATGTTTTCTTCACAGAAAATCTTTACTGAACTCCTCTAGAGAACCACTTACGGAGCTATATGGAAATAGAGAATGTTGCCCTCCAGTCCTACTTGTCTAAAGATGACTGAAAATTCTCACCTGATTCAACTTTTCAGTCTATCCTGGATATAAATAGCTTAATGCCATGTGTATGTGTGTGTTCACAGAAGTGAATTGTTGCAAGAATTGCAGAGCATGGTGTTGGTTTCTATCCCTGTACTTAGCAGATGACAGCATTTTAGAAAGGCTGTCTGCCACACACAAAAATTAAACTTCTTACCTTTTCAACAGCAGCATAAATTCCCTGTAGTTTTGTTTGAGCTGTAAGTCTTGCCTCTAGATCCTGAAGCCTTCTTGTTAATAAATCAGGTGTAATTTGATTGCTTTGTGCTCCTGTGGAGGAAACTGCTTTTGAGGCCATGGCCTTCCTATGGAAATGGAAGCTGGGACTGTACTGTAGGGAACTAACTGGCTGTTGAACTGGCAGGGTGAACTCATTCTCTCCAAACTGAAGGGCTTTGGTATTTGCTTCTATGGCATCAGGTCTTCAGCTGAAAGTTTCTTTTACATGTTTTAATTAAAAGGGAGAGAGCAAGGAAAATTTATTCTTGTAATTTCAAGTGTGGGCTTTTGAAGAGATCCAAGATAGGCACTTTTAACCACTTGACATGCTTGTTGTGTCACTTAGTTTTTCTTTTTTTCTTTTTTTTCCAATCAACTACTTTCCTTTCAGTTTAGCTTTTTGCATAGAAGACAAGGGTCTCTGAACAGCTACAGTGATGCTCTAATTTTTGATGAGCATTCAAAACAAATTTATATTTGGCTGTCACTTGTGACTATTGTTGAAGAGATAGTATCTTGAAGCTCCTACCATGTCATGCTTGTATGAGCCATTTCTGGAGCTGGAGCAGGTGGAATTTCTCTTCCCTTTAAAGCAGTAATAACCAAGCAGCATAATTTTCAGCAAGGACCTTGGTCAGAATCAAGAAGGAGCTGACCTCAGAGGCTGAGACTAGCATGCATTTTTAGAGGGGGTTGATTTGACAGCTTCTGGCACTTCTGGTGTTTTCTTTACACTGATGTCCTTATGGGTCAAATTTTGTGGTGGAGCTTCTTTTGTTCATGTTGATGTTAAAACGCTCAGACTCAGCTGTGAGAATCTTTCACAAACTATATCTTTTAAACAGCAAATTATTAGACTGGAAAAGGGGAGCAGATTACATCCCCTCCAGTTTTTGCCTATCTCCTGTGCTCGCTACCACAGAAGACCTATCAAAAGCTGTAGCAGGAAGTGTTTGGAGTCTGCCTCTTGTCTTCATTAATGAACCAGAGTTAGCATCTCTCTGCCCTTGCAAGCAGGTGTCACTGCAGCCAGCACCAATTGCAGCTGTATTTAGGGGACAGCAACATGACTCAGCCAGTCAAAAACAATATAAATGAATGAAGCTTTCACAGTTCAGGGATTATATATTTTTAGCAAGCTGTATGTGATGTAATACAACAAGATAGCTGTATTTTTCTGAACTTAAATGCTTATTCTGTTCCTGTCAGCAGGCAATAGCACAATACAAAGAGGAAAGAATATGAGACCATGGTAAGGCAAGGAGATTTTTATCCCATCATTGCTGATAAGTCCTGCAGAAGAAAATAGATTTGAGGTTCTCTAGATTTCTAAATTTTTGACAAAGTCAAATTTCTTAAGGTCCGATTTCTTAAGGCCTTCAGTACTTTTCAGTATGTAGTGCTAAGGAAAAATGGGCTTTTAAATGATTTCTTAACAACAGAACTTTGCAGGCATTTGTGTGTGGATAACCGGCTGAACGTGAACCACCAGAGTGGTCTGGTGGCCAAGAAGGCCAAGGGCATCCTGGCCTGTATCAGGAACAGTGTGGCCAGCAGAAGCAGGGAGGTTATTCTTCCCCTGTACTCAGCACTGGTGAGGCCACACCTCGAGTGCTGTGTCCAGTTCTGGGCCCCTCAGTTTAGGAAGGACGTTGAGAGGCTTGAGCACGTCCAGAGGAGGGCAACAAGGCTGGTGATGGGCTTGGAGCACAAGCCCTACGGGGAACAACTGAGGGAGCTGGGGGTGTTTAGCCTGGAGAAAAGAAGACTCAGAGGTGACCTATCACTCTCTACAACTTCCTGAAAGGTGGTTGTGGTCAGGTGGGGTTTGGTCTCTTTCTCCAGGCAGCAACTGACAGAATGAGAGGAAACAGTCTTAAGCTGTGCCAAGAGAATTATAGGCTGGATATTAGGAAAAAGTTTTTCACTGAAGGGGTGATAAAGTATTGGAATGGTTTGCCTGGGGAGGTGGTGGATTCACCATCTTGGGATGTGCTTAAGACAAGACTGGATATGGCACTCAGTGCCATGGTTTAGTTGAGGTATTAGGGTTGGGTTGGATGCAATGATCTTGGAGGTCTCTTCCAACCTAGTGATTCTGTGGTTCTGTTTGTACCAGTACAGAGCTTGAAACCGTGGTCTTGTTCCCTTTAAGTGTTGGATTAAGTAGTCCCCATAGCAGACCTGTGTAGCATTTTCTGGCAGCAAGTAAAAAGGTTTTTCTGCCTTTTACAGGACATGAAATACAGTAATTTGAGCAGTCTGCATCTTTTAGTCAAATATCACTTGTATATGAATACTTACTTTTAAAAACTTAAAGTAAAGAGGTGGTGACTGGGGAGAGTCTACAGTACACCAGTGTCATGATCCGATTGTTATTAAGGTTCTTAGAAATGCCCCTGCCCAAATTAAGGTGCAAACAAGACCATTTGCCAGTGACAATAGTATGGGCTTTATTTGATAGTATTTGATAGTAAATAGGAGAGAGAGAAACAGGAAATAGGTATGGGGGACAAAAAGAGAAAAACAGGGACAGAATAAGGAAAATATCACCACTCCGTGGATCCCAACAATGCTCCTTTGGTGCTCTCCAGCTGCTCTTCTTGGTGGTAAAGGTCCCTCCACTAAGCACAGAAAGGCCTGGCTTAATATACCCTCAAGCCAGGGGCTGATGTCCAGGCCTGTCCCCCAGTGGAGGGGAGGGCAGTCCCTAACAGCGGACTCTGGATCTGTTGCATCACCTGCAGTCCTGTGGTGCGGGGCCTCTGGGGAACACTTCGGGGGGTTTTTGGTGGATTGTGACTCCTCCTCAGCTGCCTCTCACGTGAAAGTCCCATGGATGTGGCCTGTGGGGCTGGAGGGTTTCACAGCTGGGCTGGTTTGTGTAATCAGTGGATGGGTGTTTATTGCCTCTGACCAGAGGTTATGCCACACACCTGAAACCTCCTCCTCTCCCCTCGTTTGGGGGGCAGTCTGTGTAAACCTGGCTTCTGTGAGATGTGCTCTCCCCCTACCCCAAACTCAGCAGAGGATAATCCTCAATGCAGCTGGTGGCTTTGGCCTTTTGGTGGATGCAAACCTTTCCCTCTGCCTGAGATGATTGAACAATGGGTTTCCCTTTATATAATCTCAGCTATTTGATTTTCAGTCTAAAGTCCCAGTCAGGTATCTTCAGGGAGGCTTCTTTGGTTGTAGCTTCTTTATACTGTTTTTGTTAAAAAGAGCAAAACTTTATATCAGTGTTTGAAGCATGAACTATTTCAGTCTCTGACAATGGGGAGGGTTATATTTATGAAGTTTCTTCATTAATTCTTCCTGTTCTCCTCTGCTGGAACTATCTGGTAATCATAATGAACATTAATCATAAGACACCAGATCACAGAACCAATGGGCAACCTGGTCAACTGTATTTTAAGAACTCTGAATTAAAGAAGTGTTTGGGTAACACTCTCAGGCATCTGGTGTGATTCTTAGGGTGTCCTGTGCAGGGACAGGAGTTGGACCCAATGATCCTTGTTGGTCCCTTCCAACTCAGCATATTTTATTATTCTATGATATGTATCATACAAATTATGGTGAAGAGAGGACTACTAACAGCAGAGTGAACTGAGTGTGTCTTGAAGCTGCTGCTTGGGAGCAGAACCAGACAGGTGTTTGAAGAACATAAGAAGCATTTGAAAATGTCTAGATACTTCTTCAAGCTTTCTCACTTATTTCTGTATTCTCATTCTAGTTTTTTCCTTCTCTGAAAAAAGACACAGGTAGTATAGCCTGGTCAAAGAATGTGCTCAGGCTGAAGTGTGAACACCTTATGATTTTTCATTTTGTTTTTATTGACATGAGATTTTTTCTTGGCACATTTCCCTTGTATTTCCATAGATGTTTGTTTCAAGAACATTTTTTAAAAACTGAAGTATCCCTTTTTTTTTCTATCAATAAAAAAGTCTCAATTCTATTTCTACAGCACTAATATCACCTGTGAAGAGGTCATCAGTGATCAATATATTACGGCTCTAGCAACGCAAACCAAATTGTCACCATGAAACACTTCCTGAGGTAATTGTTCTGTATTTTCTCAAAAGTGTTGAATTATTCTAATTAGTTTTATGCTGCCGTGAGGAAAGTGGTTTAGCTGTTACAAGTATTACTGAAGGTACAAACTACTTTATACTAGACTGCTAGCTATTCACCTAGATTTCACTATTTAATTAAAGCTATTTCAATTTAAGTTTTCCTTTGCAGTTCTTTATAGAAGCAAAAAATGTGGAAACTGTCTTGTGGGATTGGAGCAGTGATGATCAAATCCGTAGTGCATGGTATGTCAGGGGAAAATAGAAGAAGTAGTAATATAGAACAGTGCTTGAAAAACATCAAGTTTTTTCCTTCCTGATCTTGTCCACTGTCTGGATTTTTAGAGTGTTGTTTGTGAAAGCAGAGATGCTTGCTGAAGATGTGCAAGTGTTTTTGAAGCTGATCATGCTCAATTTGCAAGATAAATGTCAATTACTTGCTCCTACATATGACTTGCAGTTGTTTCTCTATAAACCAGGGATAGAATGGGGGACTTGCAGACAACAGATGTAGGTTCAGAAAGCCCATCTTGTATCTGTTCTGTAGTCAGTGGAGGGAGCTGAGCACTTCTCAAAACTAATATAGATCAAGAGCTCACTTTGTGTATAAACCAAAGAAATCATATTCTGTCTGTATCGGAGGAACCTTTGCAAGAGGACTAAAGCATATGTTTCTGTATAGAGCATCTGTCACAACATTTTTCTCCCTGTTTAGACTGTTTATAGCAAAGAATCTTACACTATAGATATCAGCATCATTACCTCTAGGCTGATCATCAGTAATGATTTTGCTGCCAAGACAGCCGTAGCTTAAGCATTTCTTTGGAGTGTTTGGGCCAACTTCCTCAGGTATCATGAACCAGCTGCAAAAGGACTCTGCAAGCAGGACATAGACAGACCAAAAGTATAAAGCAACTATTTGTTTGCTAACATCCACAAAACACAGCCAAGTTTGAATTGAGCCTTAATTTAAACAGTGTCTTCACCACCTGATAGGCACCAGCCAGGAGGGAAAGAATTGACCCTTGCAGCTCTGTCTTGTCTTCCACCAATTCCATTGGTACAAGTCCATTGTCCTGAAAGTTCAAAACTACCCTGACTAACATCCCTGCACTGCTTTTTCCCTTTACATTTTTGTAACATCTCGTGTCAGAATCCTTCTGGAATTCTGCTAATTATTTCCTTCTCAACAGTCTTCCCTCTATAATTTTTACCTCTTTTATCTGAACAGACTTGTTCAGCAGCTTGACCAAAGGCCACAAATTGATGCCATATGGGATTTGGTTCATGAGTCCTTCATAAAGTGGACTCTACCATCCTGTGAGAGGGCTGGAAGCCTCTGGCTGGGATTGCAGAGGCTGTTACAGCTTGCCCCCATAATGGTCTGGTATTTTCTGAACATAAAGCAATTCTGCTCCCTCCTGATAGAGAAGCTGAGCTGCTGACAACTTTTAAGTTGCCAGGTCTCTTCCTATTAAACTACCTGTTCTGCTCACCTTTAGCTCTCCTGGCCCCTTGATGATTTTTCCATGATGGAGAAAGAGTACTGTTTTGAATATGTGAATTCCTGAGGATATCATGGAGAAACTACCTTCTACTTCTCTTCATGTTATTCCTGAAGTCAGTGAATCCTAAAAGATGAAGTCTCGGTGGTGCTAGATTCTCTTAAATAGTCAAGGCAGATCTTCTGAAAAACAGTTGCCCATCTAAACAGGACAGTCTAGGACTTTGTTATGGAAAGTCCAGTACTCCAAATGCTGAACAGAAAGTTGGATTAAGGGATGGGGGGGAGGAGAGCACAGACCACCAAAAATATGAACACAGTGTTGAAATGAAAGCTATTTCTGTTTACTTAAAAGGATTTGGATTTTCTTATATTATGTTAATCCTTTGACATGAACTGATAAGAATACTATCCTCCCCATATTTTGTAAATATAGAAGAAAACCAGGGAGATTAAGAAGCAAAAATCCTCCCAGGAAAGCACTTACTGGGGACAATGAGTTCTGCTCTATGTGTTGCAACCTGTAGTTGCAGGTTTGTATGATGGGGAGTAAGGCAGTGAAATGTGGAACTGCAAGGATATATATGTGCAAGAAAAGGATATTAAGCCTTCCCATTTGGAAATCAGTTGGAAAATAATGTCACCATGTTTGTCTGTTACCAACAGCAGCACCATCTGGGAGCTTAAATCATCCTTAACTGTTTGTTAAGATCAAATGCAGGGCTGAAATGGCGAATTCTGATAGCAGGGACTGCTCAGTGACACAATGTTTTCCTTGTTGCACAACGTGGAACAAACACCAGAATAGCTGATGCTGATGGCATAGATTATCTTTGTGTTTAAAACCAGTGTGTTAAGTCTGCACAAACTGCAAGTCGTTGATTGCAACATGGTAAATGCCATAAAACAGACATGGAGAGGAACAGGGCTTTCATCTCTGAAGTTATGATAACCTTGACTTTGCTTTCTAAGTAGTGAAAATACTTTACCTGTGGTAACTTTAAGCTGCAGATATTCACCTGGAGACCCAAGGAGAACCTTGAAGAATGAGTTTCAAATCCAGCTTGTTCTAAGTGTTTAGTGAGGTTGAAAGACAGCTCTGAAAATCATCAAGTCTTATCCCATTGCTCAAAGCAGAGTCAGCTATGGCAGGTTGCTCAGGGCTGCATCCAGAAACGTTTTGAGCACCTCTAAAGATGGAGATTCTGCAGCCACTCTGAAAAACCTTTTCTATTTCTTTAGAATCATAGAATTCCTTAGATTGGAAAAGACTTTTAAGATCATTGAATCCAATCATTAACGCAGCATAGTCAAGTATATCACTAAACTGTGTCACCTGAACACCTAATCTATGTTTCCTTTAAATATCTCCAGGGATGGAGATTTCACCACCTCCCTGATCAGCCTGTTCCAATGCTTAACAATTATTTTTGTGAAGAAATTTTTAAATAATTTTCAATCTAAACCACCCCTGGCACAACATAAAGCCATTTTCTCTTGTGTTGGGAGAAGAGAATAACCCCAACCTTGTTACACCCTCCTTTCAGGCAGTTGGAGAGATTGATGAGTTTCCCCCTGAACTTCTGTTCTCCACGCTAAGCACCCCCAGCTCCCTCAGCTGCTCCTCACAGGACTTGTGCTCCAGACCCTTCCCCAGCTCCGTTGCCCTCCTCTGGACACGCTTCAGCCCCTCAATATCTTTCTTGCAGTGAGGGGCCCAGAACTGAACACAGGATTCGAGGTGAGACCTCACCAGTGCCCAGTACAGGGGGACAGTCACTGCCCTGGTCCTGCTGGCCACACCATTGCTGATTGCACAGATGCAATTGGCCTTCTTGGCCACTTGGCCACACACTGGATCATGTTCAGCTGCTGTTGAGCAGCACCCCCAGGTCCTTTTCTGCCAGGTAGCTTTCCAAGCACTGCCCCCATCCTATAGTACAGCCTGGGGTTGTTGTGACCCCAGTTCAGGATCTGGCACTTAGCCTTGATGAGCTTCATACAATTGGCCCTGGCCCTTTGGTCCAGCCTGTCCAGATCCCTCTGCAGGACCTTCCTGGCTTTCTAGTAGATCATCACTCCCACCCAACTTGGTTCGAGAAAGGGTCTGTCTATTAAACAGTCTAGCAATTGGAGTAACTCTAAATCCCTAAGTTTAGACTCTTACATTATTTCCAATTCAAGGTGATGTCCAAATGAATATAGCTGGTTTAGGTATTTTCTTTTTCAGCTTGCTCTAACATGAATTACTTCTGACATCTGAAATATTACGTATGAAAAAGTAAAACTGTTTCTCAGTTAAATGCTTAATCTTTCAGGGCTTTCTCTTTTTGTTGTAAAGGGGTTCTGAGCAGTCTGTCAGCAACACTTCAACTTTGACTGTAAGTCAACATCTTAAACATTTGAAATAATGACAACGTGAAGAACCAGCTGTAGTAGACACTTAGGCTTTTTCAGTAAATCCTAGAAATCTGACATCTTTTGATCTTCTGCAAAGCAGTCTGTAAGCACTAGCAAATTTTAAGTGTACTGGAGTCATATCAGATAAAATGAAAATCAAATCAGCAAATAGAAAGAGCTGTGAATGTGTGGAAAGCTGCTGTTAAAAACCATTCTTATGTCTTCCCTAGTTGCCACAGTGAGTTGCTCCCATGTCTAAATGGGGAGATAAGGTGGATTTCAGTTGTCAAGTCAGCAAAGGCACAGAATGAAAGCAACTTCTTGTGTTTTAAAGGAGGTAATAGCAGGTGTGCCTATGGCAGAAATGGTGATTGGTACCTCACTTCTTGGTTGACCTTGTATACACACTGTAAATTATGCACATAAACCAAAGATAGTCAAGTTAATGAACTCCTAACAATGTTGTATCATCTGCTTACTCACCCATTTGGACAGCTTTTCAGCCATGACTAATGTGTCCTTGACTTCTCAAACCATAATTAGAATTCTCAGAAAAGGAATACTGATGGGTAATGCACTCTTTTCTGAGATGAGTATGTCCTTCAGGAAAAATACTTGTGTAAGAATCTTCAGTATCCATAGGACCTAAAACAGGACACACAGGAAAGAAAATGGAGTGCAAGTATGCTAAGTGACTTTTATTTCGTTCTTTTAAACTAGGGTTTTGGGGGTGTGGGTTTATTTGTTTTGGTTTAGGGATGGTTTTTGTGTTTGTTTTGTTTTAAGTCCAGAAACTAGCATGCAGTATCTAGATGAAGTTTTCATTTTACCCAGAGTATCTATGTTTGTTACTAGCTCTGAAAATACTAAGATTCTGAAATTACTGCAGAAGAGAACAAGCACCTTCTATTTTATGAGTTTCAGAAATGCTGCACAG
The DNA here is from genome assembly GCA_013400775.1 of Chaetops frenatus. Lineage (NCBI taxonomy): Eukaryota > Metazoa > Chordata > Aves > Passeriformes > Picathartidae > Chaetops > Chaetops frenatus. The sequence continues at coordinate 32,238 of VZTR01020072.1, read as the reverse complement.
TATTAATTTCTACTTCCCTTCAAGAAGTACTTCATGTTGCATTAGACATACACCTTGGTATTTAGGTGAACAGATTACACAGGAAAGAGCTTCACAGAAATATTAGGCAACTTTGGAAAGTTTTGCTCAATTTTGCTCCTGATGGTTTATCATGGAGAAGACTGTGCTTTTCATCTACATCTAGTCACCTTTAAATAAAAAGTCAGGTTCCATGAAAATGTGATGTCATACTGTCATTGGAGAGACATGTAAATTCTAGCAGCCATCGCATTTGTGATTTTCATCACGCTGTCCCAGCATCAGCTGGGCTAGTCAAGAGCAAACCTGGAAACCCCTTGTTGAAAATCACTTACATCCTTCCCTTTACAATATTGGGATGTGAAACAACATGCTCAGTGCTCTCTGCTGGTTGCTGCCACGTGTTTTCTTTCCCTAGGCAGAGCAGCACATGCTATGGAAAATAAAAGTACTGTTAATGCTGCAGCAGTACTCTTACTTTGTGCTGCGTTTGGCTCTGAATTTCTCTGTGCCTTACAAGGATCTGAGCAATTATAGAAACCCCTTTGTCCTCTTCGTCATGGAGGAGAGGTCTCCAGACTGTCTTCTGAGACCCATTATTGCTGATAGAGATTGGTTGCTTGATTGGTTTTTTCATACAGCATCCTTGGCATGGGAACCAAATGTTGATTGACCATCTTATTATGCAGTTTTTGCTTTGTTTTACTTGAATAAATGTCCATATCAACTGTTTTAATGAATGTATAAACACAAATGTGCAGGTCTATACAGCTGCTTGGAATACAGGAGGGGAAAGGAATTTGGACTGAAATAAGAAAGAGTAGAGGGTGAGTCCCTGAGGAACACCTTAATTTCTGTATTACTTCTGTTCTTCGACCTCACCTCAGAATCTGAAATAATGCTATGCATGACCACATAAACTATTTTCTGTGCTGAGAAATGTGCAGAGGCAAGCAGGTTGGGAAAAAACCCACATAACAAACAGGAATAACAAACCAAAGGAAAAAAAACACAGAGGAGACTGAGTGGAGAGCAGGTTTGGAATTTAAAACAAACCAGAAATTAATGCCACTGTGCCACATTCAAACATGTGGCTCATGCTGTGCTTTTGTGGGGTTCCTGCTCATGATATGCTGTGTTTTGTTTTAAAGTGCATAGGGGCTAGCATAAAACTTGTCTTGCATAATCACCAGTGTGCTTTTATTACAGGATTTCTGCAAGCAAGAATTCCCTTTTATAAACAGCTTGTGATACTTTTTATGTCTTTCATTTTACAAATGGAAGGTTTCAACTATTGTAAGCTTGAGATGGATGAGTGGTAAAAAACTGAAGGTACCCACAAAGGCTAACTTTCTTCTATAAGCTACCTAGTCAAAATTAGTGTGTGTTTGGTTTATTAGTAGTAGCTGCTAAGTATATTTTAGTGAATCACAGATGTAGTGTTTCTGTGCTGTAGTGTCATGTTTTTAGCAGATGCATTTTTATTATTCTTTGTGCAAACCACATCCAAAGCAGAACTTTAGTGGAGAAAGTGGTTGCAATTATGTGGTCACAGCTCTATCCCATTTGAAGTTTTTCCTTAGATTTGCAGATCTGTCATTGAGCCTAAGGCGAAAATACATAATTCAAATGCACCAGATAACTTTCCTCCTCTAAGCGTCCCAAACTTATCCACAACACACAGTATTCAATTATCCACAATATAGTACTCAAGATGTTTTTTTAATGAAATGGGTTGTCATGTTTCAGCATTGGAGGCAACTAAGTATAAGCATGAACTTTCTTAAAGGATATATGGTTTTTACAGGAGCTATCTTGCACAGACTGTTAATGTGAAGTTAAGTGAGTCCTCTCATCTTCCAGATAAATGAGCTCTCTGTATTTTTTTACTTCAAAAGAGAACATTTGGAAATAAAGCAGACCAAAAGAAAGCAACTCTAATTTCTACTACAAATATATGATGAAAACTCATGACTTTGTTTTACCAAACTCCGTCTTGCAGTTTGATATTTTTCTGTGCTTTTAGCCTGACTACAGAGCTGAGTTGTGCTGAGGAAACTAAGGAATGGCTATAGGTTATACTTGAATTCTTCACGAATGCAGCATTACTCAGATCTGTGAAGGTTGATGTCAGATGTCTACAGGAAAACCAAAATGTAGTGGTTGACTTTATCTGAGATTGACTCTTTGGCATACTTATATCCCAAGGCCAGTTGGATGGGGTTTTGATCAACTTGGTCTGGTGGAAGGTGTCCCTGCCCATGGCAGGGGGGTTTGGAACAAGATGGTCTTAAAGGTCCCTTCCAGCCCAGATCATTCTGTGTTGATTCTATTATTCTGCTTCTGACTGTTGGAAACTTAAAGACCTCAGGAGACTGATTCCTCATTCTTTAGGTGTCAATTTGTGTCTAAAATAGAGACTTCCTGTTGCATAAAACCAAGGAGGTTTGCCTGCGTACAGGCGTTTGGAAGTACTAAATGAATTCACTAAAAGTCTGAAGATAATGTGGATGCTTTTAAAGCATTTTAAATACTTGTGTGGATGCTTTCCATTTTGACATAAAACGTCTTTAGTTCCCATAGCTTAATCCTCCTTCAAAGATGATTAAGCTGAAGCTAACATAAAGCAGATTGAACTCCTGTGTGGACATTAACACACGTTAATTCATCTTCCCTTCCTTGAACATCCTTCTGCACCATTCCCTTCAGGAAGTTTTTAGGAAGTGATGGAGCTCTTCAAGCTTTACATACATACATACACATATTTATAACTGATTTGAGTATCTGGAATTCAGTACTTTGAAATAATTACTGCAGTCTATTGAAAAGAATAATAGAGTCTTCCAAGAAAAAACTGTCCTTTGGAAGCATCAACGGCAGAAAATAATGGGCTAATGATGAATATGCATACCCACAGGCTTAGAACCTAATGGACCAAATTATTTGTGAATATTTATTGGCAAGCTAGCATATCAAAGTTGTATTGATGTTTTCCTATAATATAATCTCAGAATATGATCACAGACAGTTTGAGATTGGAAGACACCTGTAGAGGTCATCTAGTCCATCCCCCTATTCTAGCAGAACCACCTGTAGCCAAGGACCAAGTGACAATGTTCCTGCTGTTAGTTCTTTGCAATTTATCTTTTATGAGGTGTGTTTCTGATCCCAGGGACTGTGGGTGGATCCATGTGCACCCCAGGAGGTTGTTAGATAGTTCGGTAATGTGGCAGAATCTGTGCCATCATAGCCATAGAAACAAGAAAGATAAATAATTTCCAAATTAGTTGTTTCCCATTAAAATATGGATTTGGTGTGTGTTATGTAATTGTGGTAGCAATATATGAGCTTTGGTAGCAACTGTAATGCTAACCAAGTTTAAAATAGAGTGTTTCTCATGTACGCAGCCTTCTTCAGGCTTTCAGTTGAGCCTGAGAGGGACCTTAGCAGGTCTCTTGTCCAACCTCCTTCTCACAGCAGGGTTAGCACTGAGGCCAGACTGGGCTGGTCAGGGCTTCTTCTTATCAAGGCTTAAAAAACTGAGGAAGGAGACTGCACAGCCTCTCTGGGCAACCTGTGCCACTATCTGACTGTCCTCGAGGGGAAAAATCTTCTTGCAAGGCTGATTCTCTTGTGGTTCAGCTTAGGACTGTTGTCCCTTGTCTACTGGCCCTGCAGCACCTTCAAGAGCTCAGCTCTGTTTCCTTCAAGATCTTCCTACATGCACTGGGGACAGCTGTTAGACCCTCTGAAGCTATCTCTATTTCAGGTGGAACAAGCCCAGCTCTCTCAGCTGGTTTGTGCTCCAATCCTACCATCTTCACTGAAATACGTATGGTTTGTCAAAGTCTGTCTTCTGTTGCTGGGGCTCAAAACTAGTTGCAGTAGCTAAATAAGGGCTTCCTTGGCTTACTGTCAGTTCTGTACTTTGAGAAATTGTGCCACATCAGTGCTGTGTAACAGCTGGTTTTGGGAAGAACTAGCACTACTCAGGACAAGTTCTTAGACACCTTTTCTCCTGAAAGGGGAGAAGCTTTGATTGCCTTAACTGTCGTCCTTAGGGGCCTGACATGAATGCTGTCAGGATGTCAAGTTGGTCAGGGTAACCAACCACTCTGCTTGGAGCAGATGGTTGCTGAGAAACAACTAAGCCAGGGTGTAGTGTCTTCTTGGAGTCTCAGTATCCATTATATCAGGGTGAGCTGTATTTCCTTCTCATGTAGTCCAGTTTCCTCAAAGCATTGGTAGGAACTATACAGACTTTTATTTTAAGAGAGCAAAGAGTTTTCTGTAAGTATGCTTTTGAAAACTCTTTAGGTGACTTATTCTGGGCTTCTAGTTGTGGTGCTTTGTGTGTGGATTGTTTTGTTGGCTAATACTAAAAAGCACAATTTAACATTTACCAGCATAAATGTTTGTAGTGTGATTGCTGCTTTTGCTCTAAAGGTGCCTTGAAGCAATGGGAATTTGGGGAGAGGAAGTACTTTTTGTTTGGATGGTGACCATGTCGAAACAAACTCTGCTCCAGAGTCTTATTTTCAGGCTTCTTCTCTTGCCAGAATGTTTGTCCAGGTATGCCTGTACTTCTACTGCAAATGCTTGTGGCGCTGCCTGAAATTTGTGGTCAGGAAACTAACAGGTCAATGTGAATTGCAAAGGATCTGTTACAATACCAAACCTGGAGCTGCCAGGACTATGAAGATAGGTAAGTACAAAATACTTAGTTCTGCATGCCTTTGTAACTTTCTGCATGTGCTAAAAATAGTATGACATCATTATTAGAAATAAGTTGTTAAATTGATCCAATGTAAACATGCTTGTCTGACATGATGCTTTCAAATACTATTCCCTTACAGAGGCATCCCTGAAAGGTTCAAAAAGTAAGGTGAGTGAAAGATCTCATTATTCACCTTTGCTATTATTTCCTATGCTGTTGGTTTGTTCAGTCTGCTGTTTGCTCACCCTGAAAAATCACTTTAAGGTTTGGTATGATTTTACATTAAAACCATTTTCCACTGAAGAGGGTCTTATGTCTGCAATAGCAGGTGACCTTGTAAAGTCGGGAAGTCCAGGGACAGGCCACTGAGGCAATAATGGAATCAAGGGAACAATTTACCATGGTGGAGATTATGAGAGTAAAGTGTTGTATTTTGGGGGTTCCTGGCTTGATTCCTCATCCTGTCTTAGAATATCTGTAATCTACAGTCAGTCATTTGCAAATTTAGAAAAAAAAGTCAGGTTTTTTTGTCTGGAAAGCAACTTTCTCAACTTTGTTCCCTCCTTTCCTTTTACATACATTGATGGGGAAAAGCTTCTTTCACTTCATCTTTTTACTGTACTAGTGGTTGTGCTAACCTAAGTCCTTCTCAAGAGCATTAGTGTATATGTTAAATAACATCCTTCAGCCTTTAAATTTTCTGTCACAAGAGTCAGTGATGTTGAAAAGCTTACCTCAGCATTAGCAAGAATGATGTCTTGGAGCTCTGAGTTCAGCATAGCACTAAATGTGTTTCTAGCACTAGCAGAAGGGTAGAATCTTATTTAAAAGCTTGCATTTAAAAATTGTGAAGTTTTGAGACAAAGCACAAGAAAATTCAACCTTTTAAATTTTCAGATGGCATGTTGGTTTTTGAATACTGAACTCTCAGGGGCATTTCTACAAATAGCAATTACATGTGAAAGAAAGGAAAGAATGTTGTGCTGTGTTACTGCAACATGTTGGGAGAGCGAATGTCCAATGAAGGCTAGAAATTCCAGTGTAATTAGGTGGATGGTCTGAAGGTACTTCTTGATCTGCATTGAGGCCTTTGATCTTCTGGGCTCTTAATGTAGATGCTTTTGGGTATCAAATTTACCATTGTTTGCTTCCGTTGAGTAATAGCTTCAATAGGAATTAATATGTGTTTATAACCTCTTTTTAGAGGCTGCAAACATCAATAAATGTTCACCCTAATGCTATTGAAAAAACGATAGATGACATTATGGAGCTGAAAAGGATTAATCCAGATATACATCCACAGTAAGTTCATAGTTTCCTTACATAGCATTTGGGAATTGCTGATTTCTACAGTTCCTGTGTCCATGGAGAACTGGTTCTCCATAGTTATTGTGGTACACAATTTGAAGATGAATTCTGTCTCTAAGCATAAAATTCTAATTTTAGCTTTGCTGTCAAAAAAACTGATGCAAAAGTGAATGATTTTTTATGGTGACTTAATAAGCAAGGCCTGAGTCTTTTATCTACCTGCTTCTGTCTTAGTATAGTGTGGATGCATGGATTTATGGGGATCACTTCCCCAGGGATAAAATACCACCAAACCGGGGTCCTGGCAGGGACAGTGGTCGCTTCTTAGAAAGGCTGTATGCAGCCTTTTGAGTAGGGAAGAAATCATCATGTTTTAGGTGAAACTGGTTTACATTTTAAAATTGCCTTTAATTATCCAAACAGAGGTTTTAGTGATATAACATAGCTGATATTTATTATTGCGAGAATAGACTGACAAATGTGTATTTCAAGCGTAGGTGACAACACGTTTGTGGTTGCCTTAACTTGCAGTTCCTAGATTAGGGCACAAGATGTCTAGGTCAGTAATCAGTAGGAGGAAAGTTGAGAGCTGTATTATCAAGGTCATCAGTCTGAGGTTCACTCCTCTTCCCAAACTTGAAATTGATATACATAATGAAAAATGGGCATCTGTAAATTGGTAACTGCTTTTGTTTAAGTGGTCAGCAGTATCAACAGGTAAGGTGGTCCCAAGATCTTGCTGCAACAACAAAACCCATAAGCTAAGTAGGAATATTATAAATTTTTTTGTCTCGTTACAGAAATCTCTCTCTCTGCCCTCCCCCCCAGTAAAAAGGCCAGTAACTGGGTAGTCTTAAAATGATGCTTCACTGATCATAAAGGCAATAGAGTATACTGTGCATATCTCTTAACTTGAGAGACAACTCTTGTGATGGTGACCACAGTCCCAAGAACTGAAAAAATGGTGATCTAGCCATTAAAGACAGGAAGAAAATAAGAGAAACAAAACAAAGAGAACCCCTCATTCTCATAGGTGAAAAGCCCTGTGAATTTTTTCTGGAAGTGAGCACAGACCTTTTCCAGGGGTATCTCTTGACCCTACCCACATGCTCTTCAAAGGGAGGCTGCTTCAAGCAGATGTGAGGCCTTTCTGAGAGGCTGCCATCTGAGGAGGTGTCACAGTACTGGTACTCTTGTGTTGCACAGGATGGTGATTGCTGAAATTCAGAAAAAAACCTGCATCAATGCCAAATTAGTGAGAGTGACATACAAGGAAAAACTGCAGGATACAAATGTGCACAGCTCAGAGCCTGGCCTGTGAACATGGGTAACTGTAATGTCCAAGTACTAGCTTTTCAGTGTTGGACCCTTGGGTAACTGGGTGGAATGATTTCAGGAGAAAACAAGAAATTAATGATTATATTGTATGACACCAGAGATCACCCTCTGATTCTCCTCACGGCATGCCTTTGGCCTCTGAAGAAATGTTGTCTGTCAGAGGAGAAAGAGAGAGCAGAGCTGCAAATGACTTCTCCTTGCTTGAAATCAGGACCCTGAACATTAGGTTACAGTTTGAGTGATCTGGTCCTTCCAGTACATGAAGGGACACTACAGGAGAGCTGGAGAGGGGCTTTTGCTAAAGCGTGTAGTGACGGGACAAGAGGGAATGGATTCAAATTGAAAGAGGGCAGGTTTAGATTAGATTAGGAAGAAATTCTTCACTGTGAGGGTGGTAAGGCACTGGAACAGGTTGCCCAGTGAAGCTGTGGATGCCCCATCTCTGGAAGTGTCCAAGGCCAGGTTAAGTGCAGCTCTGAACAACCTGATCTAGTAGAAGTTGTCCCTGCCCATGGCAGTAGGGTTAGGACTAGGCAGTCTTTAAGGTCCCTTCCAACCCAAACCATTCTGTGATTCTACAATAGTATTAAAAAAAAAAATACCACCACAAAGGGAAAAAAACCCCAAACAACCCAAACAAAAAAATCACCTGAATTATCTTTTTTTTAAATCCAGGTAGTGTTCATATGCTTAGCACAGGACAAATGCTTAATTATTTTTAGACTAGAACCCTTGCACTCAATATTTTACTGCATTTGAGTTTTTCATCCCCTTTCCCCCTTGCACTTCCTCCAGTTTGGTAAAATATCTTCTTAAACAGTGAGGAATGGGGGCCTGAAATGTGCAAGATGAAGCCACATATGTAGATACACACTCTGCCACTAAATTGGTCCTTATATTAAATTAATCATATTTCTGCTAAATTTTAGATATCTGCACTGAAGTTTTACATGTGAGCCATTTATTTTATACTGAAGTTTTCTTGAGCAAAAGCACGTCAGCTGTTTCTTTAGACACAATTAGGGAAAAGCCAATGCCTTGCTCTCTCTTGAACATAAAAAACCCTGTATCCAAACCATCTTACTTAGAAACTCTGGCTTTGTGTTGAATAGCAGAGGCTTGATATTTCCTGGAGTAAGGACAAGGGAACATGTGTCGTACTGTATGTGTTTCTACAAATCTGTATGCAGTCATTTTTATTAATGTGGCATCTTTGCAGAACTGAGCTAGCATCTCAGGGGTGCTTGCACTGGACTGCTCTTGAAGGCTGTGGGCTGCTGTGATCTGAAGAGGAGAAAGTATCCCATAATAATTTTCCTTTAGCAATACCTCTCAGATAAATGTGTATATTTAGCAGTAGGAGCAAGAGCATTGAATAACCTGATGGTGAGATGTGTAGTCTACACTAACTATGGAAGCAGACATAGAATCACAGGAAGGCTTGGGCTGGTAGGGAACTTCATCATCTAGTTCCCCTGCTCCAGTTTTGGACTTGCCTCCATCTGGTGGAGCACCTGGAGCTGAGTGCAGTGGAAGTGCAAGCCCAGGTACTCTGCTCCTGGGCTCTGAGAACTGCCACAGCCAGCACAAGGATGACAAGGAGAAGGTGTGGGACATCAGCAGCTCACCCCCATCCCATGTTTGGCAAGAACAAAGCCTTAATGAAAATGAAAGGGGGGAATCTAATTAGATCCCCATCCACTCACCCAAATAACATTGCATGGAGCTTTTGACTGCCTTTACATAAAGGGCAAAAATGGTTCACTTTGAATGTGTTGTGCACCTTGGATCTTAAAAACATGTGGTTTTTCTTTTTACTGTAAAATTGCTCTACTTTGCCACAGCCTGTGTTCTGCTGCTCTAAACTATTCTGAGGCTATAGAGAAGTTAAAACATTATGGCTGTGATTTAGTGATGCTCTACAGCAATTCACAGCCTGTCAGGCTTTTCAGCTTTCTTTGAAATGCAGCCCTTCTGTAAAATTGGAGGCTATAGCTAATGAAGCATGTTTAAAAAAATAGAAAAAAAACCAGCGAAGGATGGAAAATGCCTTGGACGTTTTTTGGTCTGAAAGGGTTATAGCCTCAAATGGGCTAAAATAGCAGCAGGAGGAATGGACTAATGCTCATATCTCTGATTCTGCAGATTAACTATGGAATTATTTAGGTTAGAAAAGGTTTAAAATTTAAAATTCTGAAGTTCTACAGTTAACCCAGCACTGCCAAATTCACCATGTCTCTAAGTGCCACATCTATACGTCTTATAAATACCTCCAGGGATGATGACTCTACTACTTTCCTGCAGCCTGTTTCAGGGCTTGACAACCTTTTTGGTGAAGGAAATTCTCCCTAATATCCAATTTAGCCTTTTTCTGGCACAGCTTGAGACCGTTTCCTCTTGTCCTACCACTTGTTACCTGGGAGACGAGAACAACCCCCACCTGGGTACATTCCCCTTTCAGGCAGTTGTACAAGGTCCCCCATAGCTCCTTTTCTCCAGGATAGACACCCCCAGCTCCCTCAGCTGCTCCTCATAGGGCTTGTGCTCCAGACCCTTCCCCAGCTCCTCTGCCCTTCTCTGGACATGCTCCAGTCCCTCAATGTCTTTCTTGCAGTGAGGGGCCCAGTGCTTTGCCTTGTTGAATCTCATACACTCAGCCTTGGTCTGTGGATCCAGCCTGTCCAGATACCTCTGCAAAGCCTACCTGCCTCCAGCAGATCAAAACTCCCATCCAACTTGGTATCAGCTGCAAACTGACTGAGGATGAACTTGGTCCTCTCATCCAGACCATCAATAAAGATATTAAACAGAGCTGGTCCCAAACTCGTCCCTGAGGAACCCCACTTCTGACCAGCCCCCAGCTGGATATAACTCCCTTCCCCATCACTCTCTAGGCTTGGCCATCCAGAGAGTTTTTTATCCAGTGAAATGTGCACCCACCCAAGCCACAAACAGCCAGCTGCAGTAGAATGCTGAGAGAAACAGTGTCAAAGTATAGTTCAGGCAAACGTCATCCACATCCTTTCCCTCATCCTAGGCAGGTCACCCTGCCATAGAAAAAGATCAATTTAGACAAGCAGTACCTGCTGCAAAAGATAAGCAGTGAAAATCCTTCTGGTCAGAAAATTTAAGAGTGTTACAGAATAAACAAAATGTTTCAGTGTATCAAACACAACAGACAAGGAACCTGTGCGGCTTAATATCAGTGCAGCCTGTGTTCCACAGAGTCGTAAGGGTGCACACTTAGCTTGCCCTCCAAATTCATACCAGGTTTTCAAATAATTTTAGACACTAATAAATAGTAAAGGGCTTATTCCCATGTATAAGCAAGTGTTTCTATGAGCACGGCAGTTGCATATGGCATGACTTGCGTTTTGTATCATGAAATCTTAATGTAAAGCTGTTCTTTGGTGCAGAGTTTTCTGGTAGTTTTTTTGAGTTTGGTTTGGGGTTTTTTGAGGGTAGTTATTTCATGTGTGTTGGGTTAGATTTTTTGATGATGAATCAGGAAATGTAAAAAGGAAACACAAAAATCTGCCTTGTAATGAAAAGAGAACCATTATGATGATTCTTAACATGAGACAACAGCCAAATCTGCCTGGAGGCAGATCTTTCAAACTGTATTACTTCAGGATTTTGGCTTCTTTGGGCTAGCTTTTGTGGCACAGAAGCAAAATTATTATTTTTGGCTTTTTCCTGAGTTTTCTTTCCCCCCTCAGCCTTTTTCAAGTTCACATCTCTGATCCCAGGGAATTGTTTGAGAAGCTGTCATTGGAATGAGGAGAAAGATTCAGTAATGTGCTTGTTATGGGCATTTAATGCTTCTGTGTATAGTTACAATGGGGTTTGAATGTGAAAAATCACTGTTCACAGTTTTTTAAAAATCCCAGATATTATCATCTAAGGAAGGCACTAAATGAGACTATGCCTTTCACAATGCCTTGTTTAATGTAATATTGATCTTTTGGAATTTTTCCTGTTGCAATTGGAGTGTTAGACTATCAATTTGTGGATGTAACACTAGCCATGTGTATTAGCTGTGTGTGTACATGGCAGCGCTGTCTCATGGCTACACATGGTTGAGTTGGAGTATTTTGCTCCCCCCACCCTCAGGTTGGGGGTATCTCTTCAGGCGTGCCTGCTGCAGATTGTGGGGTACAGAAATCTCATTGCAGAGGTCGAGAAGCTGCGCCAAGAGCCATATGATTCCGAAAATCCGCAACATGAGGAAATGCTGCTGAAGGTAGGCACTGAAGAGGTGCTTGGAGGGCAACCTTTATTCATGTCAGCTCCCAAGCCTGCTTCATAAACCTCTTTGAAACATTGAGAGCTGTTGTCACCTTCCTCCATCATGTATCTGTTTTAAGATAAGACTACACAGCATTAAAATCTGGTCTGTGTGTAACACCTGCCAAGCAAGCAGCTAATTCCCTGGTAGATAAATGCATTTCCCTTAGCTGGACTATATCTAGGCACTGGATAAGGCAAGTCTTAGAGCACAGATCTGTTATCTGCAGTGAGCTCTGGGAAAATAGCTTTATGTCCAACTTCAGTACACTTTTCTCCAACACAGGAAGGGTACTTTTCTCTATTATCAAAATTACAACTTTTTTTCTTCAGTTTCTTGTATATTTGAGGGCAATGTCTATGTATACCAATGCCAAACATCTATTTTTTTTATTGTGTGGAATGGAAGAGTAGGAGTTTACAACTTACATGTTTGTAGTTACCAAATATGTTTTCAAGAAAAACAACATGAAACTATTCTTTGGATAATACACACAGAATTATGAAAACCATATCAATTGGGTTTTTACTTCCTTCATGCTTTCAGGAAAGCCTTGCACTGGAGCAGATAATAAGAGCATTTTTTTAATCTTGAAGCCATAAGCAGATTCTAGAGGGTTCTTATTTTAGAAAGAAATTGAGGAAAGAATAAAGCGTCTAGAAAACAGTCTAATAGTAAGCCCTGGTATTTCTTCTGATCCTGTTTTTAACCATAGCTAGTGCTAGATGCTTCAGAGAAATGCCAAGAAACACAGAATAAGTGATAGTGAGCTTATTAGCTACAAGCAAAATGCCTTCTTAGAGAATGTTCAGAGTTCTTATACAAACATACTACCTGTTTGGTTGTGGAGGTTTTTCTTTTTCAGTTATTTAAGACAAAAATATTGAAAACTTTAACGATATTACGTGGTGATGAAGACGTCTTCCATGCTCTAGCTTGCAGTGCAAGGCTTTACACCAGTTACAGTGAGAGCTTCTGGAGATTTTACCATACTTACTTGGTCTTCCAAAAATCCCAGTAGATATATTATAAAAGCAGTGTCAGATACAAGTAACTGCTTCTAAAAATGCCTCAAATGGTGAGGGTTCCTGCTGGTGTCTGGAAAGCTGTCTTTAAAGTTTGCCTGCTGCTGGGAGGTAGGAGTCTTGCCAAAGAATGGTCCAAACCCAGAGCTGCCCTGAAGGAGTGTCCTAACCATCAGGTGGGCTTGGGCAGATGGACTCCTCCTGTTCAAGCCCTGCCCCTGTGCAGCCAAATGCACAAGTTTATGGGAGTGGAGTGAGTTTTAACTAAAAGGACACATAGATTTACCCATTGAGGAAGCCTGTGTCTTTGAGGTGAGAGATCCAGGTGCCAGCCTACAGTGTTGGTGCCTTAAAATACCAGACACCTCACTGCAGATTAAAGAGGGCCTTTGGCTCCAGGAAAGTGTCCCTGAATACCCTAGGCACGTACATTGCCCAGAGAGCAAGTTGGGTCTGAGGATGGGATCATAGGTGGGAAGGACCAAGGAGCTGGCTGTGGTCTCTCCCAGCCTGTGAGGGCAAGGTCCTGAGAATCATGTCAGCAATGATAGGTAGTCATGTAAGTGCTTTTAAAACATAATGAGCATAAAAGCAGAATGGAAAGAGTGAGCATTTGTCTGAGGAGAGATTAAACAGTGCAGCTTGTGCAACATTATGCAAACTATTATGCTGAAAAAAGTATCAGTTTCACTGAAGTATTAGCACTTGTTTACAGCAGGTAAACATTTGCATTTTGCAAATGTCAAATGGAAATATGTCCAAGGATTTAATTAATTTTCCGATCCTCACTGTGGAAGAACAGGCTGGTTGGTTTTCATTCCTTCTAGATGCTCTGCTAAGTGATCTCTGCAACGGGTAATTCAGGTTCCTAATGGCTATCATTTATTCATGTTTACCAGGAGAGCACTTTATGAATGAGAGACAGATTACCTTAATGTGATTGGACTAACGATTAATACTGTATTTACTGTTGATGGATGAACATTGGTTTAAACAATGATGCTTTATGCAATCATTAAAAAGTGAAATCATTAAAGTTTTAACCTTCCTAGGGCACTTAATTCTAAATGCAGTTAGAATTGCTAAAATTAAAATAATTTCTCTTTTTATTTGGGAAAGCGCATACAGATCTTTCCCTTGGGTAGGCTTGGTCTAAGTGATTTTCTTGAGGCCACTCTCACCAACTCATGATTGGTGATTAATACATTTTCTTAATTCTAAATTCTGATTTCTTAATACACTTCAGAAAGGGTGAGTTTGTGATATGGCACATGCGGTGTGCATAAAGGTATGTGTTTGTCATATGTCAATTTAGGCTGATTTTAGGTGAATAGCAACATGATATTTAGGTCCTAAAGTTGCTGGACCAGTGCAGTTAAATGGATTTATTCCAGCTGATGATCTGGATTGTTAAATCAGTTTGGACATTTCTTTATGGGAGATCAATAAATGGTTCTTCCCTTAGTTAAATATGATAGTGCACATGCTATCCTTGTATGGATTTTTTTTTAATGTTCTCCAATTTCCTTTTCAACACTGTGGTAGCCAAGTCAGCTCTCTTGATTTATAATCTTTCCAGAGATTTGCAAACGATGCCAGAGAAAAGATTGCGGCAGAGCCTCAGGGACTCAAAGCTGCTCTGCTGCTCTGTCAGTGATTTACAGCCAAATTCTAGCCCACTGCTGTCTCTGTGCTTATGAAGGCAGACACCACCTTGATGCACAAAGCCTGAGCAAAACAAGTCTTTGTGGGAGATGTTAGAGCAGCTGCAGTAAGGTCAGAAGGGCCTTGTAGGGCTGAAATGTCTGCAATACTTCAGACTGGTTTAGGATTTCTCCCCACAGACACACATCCAGAGGAACTTCATTTGATTTTGTGTTTGTGTTGCTGGGATAGCAATGCAGTGATGCTACTGCAGTCATTTACTGCAGTTCAGTGATCAGAACTTAGCTTGGTTTAAAAAGAGGGGGGGAAAAAGCTCTACTGGGTAGAAACTTAATTATGTTTTACCTGTAATCTTCCTAGTTGTGGAAATGCTTGAAGCCAAACTCACCACTGAAAGCTCGGATTTCAAAGCAATGGTGCGAAATTGGTTTCCAAGGTGACGATCCTAAAACAGACTTTAGAGGAATGGGTCTCCTGGGCTTATATAACTTGGTGTAAGTATGTCCCTCTGCAGATGGGTTTATGTGTGTCTGAAGTCAGGAGAAGCAGCATTACTTGCATATTTTAGCAAATCTGTGGGAATAAACTTTAAAAAGTCCCAGGCATTTCATATTAAGCAAATGAAAGAATTTATTTGCTACCCTAATTTTTGGAGGGTTTCTCTTCTCAAAGGGGTCTCCTTTCTTTCAGTATTCCTAATTCAACCTTGTAATACCACTTGCTAAGCCCTTTTTTCAGTTTCTTTGTGACACAGTAGGTTAGCACTCTTCTCCTCACAGAAGGAAAGTGTAAACTATATTTTCACCTGTATCTAGATCTCCTTACACAAAATGCCCTGGAAGTATGTAGGTGGGAGGGTTATGTTACTGCTCAGCTGCTTTCTTTGGGAATTTCATGCTGAATTCTTAAGCAAAACACTTGATATGCAGTCACTGATGGCAGACTTAGGTAGTTTGACTACTACTTCAAACTCTGTCGATACTCAAAATTAAGCTGTGAGTTTATGTCACTTTTTCCTTCCAACTCATGCACACCAAGTGTTAATGCCATAGCTGTGCTTTGTAATTTGGGAATTGACTAATGCCTGTTATCTTCTCTGGCCCTTTTATTTGCTGCATATAGTTACATAACTTGGAAGCATTTGGTAAAATAACTTCTCCTTATGAGGAAAAAGGAAGTATTTTCTGCTTTTACAGATTGAAGGACATAAATCATCTTCTGTCCGTATGTTGTTCTCTAGTAAATCTCAGTTGAGGATCTGGACTCCTGATTTTTTTGAACTTGATTTGAACTTCCATTTGAAATTAATCCCTACCATGTATTTAATTTCTTAGTCTTCTGTGATGATTCTTATCTTCCTTAATGAATCTGCCAGATCAAGAAGCTTGAACTGCTTTCTCTTGAGCTCAGCACCCAACATGCTCTAGTCATAAAAAACTGATTTTCTGTAGGGTGGGCAGAAAGGAGACCTAGTATGCACATGCGCTAAACTCATATAGGAGTGCACTTGTAGTTTGAGGCTGCTTTAATCTTTCAGTTTGGGGGTCTGGGTGGCAGCTTAATGAGTGTAACACATCAAATGCTACTCGTACAGTGTAACACATGCACTGACCTTGAAAAAGGTGTGTATGGACAGCTTAGTATGACTTCAGATTTTGTTTTTGTTTTTGTTTTTCTTTAACAATTCACCCTATGTCTGCAGGTACTTTGCTGAGTGGGACACTGAGATAGCTCAGCAAGTTCTCACTGATTCTCTTCACCCTAAATACAGGTAATGCTTGAGACCCAAAACAGTAACTTGAGAGAGCACTCTGCTGGCTCTGTCTGGGGAAGGGGACTGGATTTTTTTCTCTTTGTGTGGCATACTCTTGGGTATTGCCACATGCTGTCTGCTTTAAAGTACTGATCCTGAAAGTTGCAAGAGACAAATTTGTATTCTGAATCTTGGAAATAGTTACATTTAGTGTTAAATGTTTTCACTTCTGATTTCAAGTGTATTCATATTCAAGTGTTCTGATTTTTGTATTTTTATTTACCTTTCTTTTAATTTGTTTGTTTTTTCATAATAAAGGGAAGTCACTAAGAAGGAACTAAGGTATTTTTTTTCTTTTTTTCTAAGATTTCTGAGACACTACATGTAAATAAAAATCAAACAATAATTTGGTGTGTTATAAACCTAAGGTCTTTGTTGCAACACCAAGAGATCCATATTCTTTTCTTTAAAGTTGGCCCAAACATAGCTGGGGGTGGAACACTGGGTATATATGAGCATACTTATCTATCAAAGATGAAATCCACCTTGTTTGATGTAGAGTGACTGACTTGGTAATCGTAAGTAGTCTAGGCCAAATATTTGTTCGCAGAGCTGAAAAGCCCCATTTATTTATAGTCATATACCCTGTCTACCTTGACTCTGGCTACATTATTGTCATCACTGTTGAGAGATCAGGTACCTTCAAGTGTCACAAATTGTGTTGTAGGTAATTTGTCAATAAGAGATTTACTTCATAATTATTGACGGGATAGAGGTCTCTTAGCCAGTTACATAGAAATCAGTTGCCTTAAAAGACATTTTTCTTCTACCAGTAATGTTAGATATCCATAAAGCTGGTTCATACATAAATCCTGAAGCTTTTGATCTCCTCAAGGTTTTTTGGGATTTTTTTGGTTTTTGAGTTCCGAATAGTAATTCTGTGGGAAAAAGCCCTTGGAACATATTAATGTTCTTCATTTGCATGCTTGATTACCAAGGGCAGTCTTGGAGTGCTGTGTGAGCATGTGCAATTTCTATGCCTTGACAGAGCATTCAGTAGAAGACAGATGCTGCAGGTGGTGCCCATGGTGATCTTCCTGGTGTGGTTGCTTAGCAGCTGTGCTGTTTTCTGATTGGATAGTGATCAATGCATTTTCTATCTCAGTTGAACTGTTTCATTTGCCCACATCCTATGTGTGCCACCTTTTATTATTCATTCTTTACCTGGGGTTTTCTAACTGGTGTTATGCCACAGCCTACAAAGATGGTTCAGATTTTAGAGGAGGAGAAAAGGATAGTGTATTACTGTATGCTAACCGATTTGGAGCTGAAGTTTCATCCTCATGCATAGCAACCCTCAGGTCACGATGGGTATGAACCTGTTAGCATCTTAAGTACTTAAAGACAACAATTGTTATATACTATATTTACATGAAGCTCAGGAAATTGTTTTTAGTGTAATATATACTTATTGAAGTTCAAGAGCAGTCTAAGAACAATGCTTTCACATATAGCTGTCTATAATTTGGGACCTAAAGCTTGCAAACTCTTGATTTGCCTTACTAAGGCAAAACTCCCACAGCCATGTCAAGGTTGTAAGCCTCTGGTTAGGCTCAGTTCCATGCCTGCCTTTAGCTGGTTATAAATGCTGACAATGATTTCTGCTAAACCTGGTCAGTGGGATGTTGGATCATTTAAATCATTCAAGATCTGAAATTTAGTTTAAAATCAATCTGTTCCCTAACTAATTTTATTTTAAGGGAGGCATCTTCTGTGTCCTTGAAAAGCACTGCATTATTGTGCCAAATAATAAGAAACTGTTCCTTATCTTTGACTGTTAAGTGATTCCTAATTTGGCCAGTCATAATTTACTGTCAGAGGAGTATTTTCATGTTTGCTGCCTCAGGTGAATCATGCCTCCAATTATGAGTATCTTATATATCTCTGAAAACACAAAACAGTTAAACCCATCTTTGATTAGTTAAATGTAATTTCAACTTTTTGTACAGCTCGAGATTAACTGAAGTGGATCATCTTTGTGGTCAATTTAGAAAATAATGGGCTTTTGCTGAGAGCATTGACATGGGTGCATTTTGTAATGGTGAGACAAGTTTGTTGGGAATGCTCTAAACCAGTTACCCATTTCAAGTCTGTTTATATCAATCCATTCAGCCACAAGCAGTGTTAAATGGGATTAGCCATGTAAAAGAAGGTAAAATAGCATGTTCAGCCAATGTTACAACATCAGAGAATTTGAAAGAAAATATTTTTCAGTTAGTCATGCTTAGCAATATCTGGATTTTAATTACTTTTTTTCCTCAGCCAACTTAGCAAGGCTGAATGGGAGAAGAAAAAGTTTGATAAGGCAATTGGGTAAGTTCAAAGACCTTCTTTAATTTACTACAAACCCAGCAGGTAACAATGATACTGTGTATTTGAGGGGAAAAAGGTGTTTCCTGGTTACTTTCTAAAGGAAACTTCTGTGAGCGTATGAACGTCTGCTGTCTTGACCACACCTTGATTTTGATCAAAGATTACAGGAGAAACAGTTCAAGTTACGTTTAGAAAAGAATAACCCAAAAATGTTTGTAGGAAGAAGAAACTTTCTCTGTGTGCTATATATAATGCAGTGATTAATATCTGTTTAATTCTTAGCACGTGACATGATGAAGTCTCACTTCTTGCTGTCAAAGCCGGGTTCAGAACCGCTATTGGGAAAATATAATACGGAAGAAATAGCAGTGAGGGTTTTTTCTTCTTAAGCAGTGGGTTTGGTGTAACTGCATTATTCATGAGTATGGAACTGGATGTTCCTTCTGAATGTATCTAAAAATCTGTAATACAAGATTTTACTGCCCATATTTAATTTTTCTGTGAAACTTGCCATTAGGCCTCATGTTGAAGTTAACTTCTGGATTTCTGGTTGCTTTTTTTTCTTCCTGAAATGCAAAAAAAAAGGGTAAATAAAAAGAAAATATTTTGGTTTGCTTGATAGAGGTAGTTGAAAAAATACCCAGGACATTCTAGAGAAGGCAGCTGTCTTTAGCTGAGGAAAAAATTCCAATCGCTGAATATCCAAACACGTTTAGTTTTATCACTAAATGTACATGTGAGTCTTTATGTGCTTTCTTGGCAAACAGTCACTGCTAGAAATGTCAAGTTCTTTATGCACCAGCCTCAAAAATTAACTTTCAGTTTCTGAGTTAGGTTGTGCCTAAATATACTTCACTTTTTGATATATCTTAGTGGAACAGAGTTTGTTTAATGAGTCTGATTTGCTTGTTTCTGTTTCCAGCATGCTCTGATTTAGGTTTTTGCCTGTTTTCTGGCCTTTGTCACTAGTTCTCCTTTAGGAAAAAATTAGTGGTGACTCGGCTGGATCTTTTTCACAAACTTTTTAGCCATATCTGTGTTACAGGACAGGTTGTTGAAACCTGACATTCCTAACTATGGGTAATGAGTTCCAGTGGGAGCTCCAGCAGTTAAAAATAGCAAATGATGGGTCACCCTGCAGCCATGGCCACCGTGTGGAGTCTTTGCCCTGTTTCAGAGGCAAGTGCAGGAGCACAGGGACGTCTATGCTTGTTCTCATTTTGTAGGAATCAATTGGTACTGTTCCACTGAAAAGGCTGGCACAGTGATGAAACTCTGGTTTTTACTGTGAGCATGTGTTTCCTAAGGGAAATGCTGCACAAAGCATGCAGGATAAGTGTTTTCCTTGCTTTCCAACCCACACACACCTTGAAAACTCACAAAGGAGATGATTAATACATCTCAGCAAGGCAGGAAATCTGCAACATTTGGGTCATCAATGTTTCTTAAAATGTACTGAAAGGAGGTGAACTCTCAGCAAAAGTTGCTGCTTTTCCTTACAGCTACTCTTTTGCTATCGTGGGCATTAACATAACAGACCTTGCATACAACCTGCTGGTGAGTGGGGCTCTGAAGACCCATTTCTACAATGTTGCTCCAGAAGTACCAACGCTCACTCACTTTCAGCAGACGTTCTGTAAGTGCTGGGTGTGAGTGTGGGGCAGGGGGTGGAAACACATAATTGGTACTCTGCTAACACTTCTTGTACTGCCCATAGTTTAAAAAAATAAATAAAATCTGCTGACACAGCACAGAGACTGTAATGCCAGTTGTGCTCTCCTGCCTTTAGGATGCTTGGCTTCAGCTTTTAGCTGTGATGGAGACCACTACCAAGCCAAGATGTAAAACAAACAAAGAAACACAAATAAACAAAAAATGCACTAAGCACCTTAACGAGTGACCTTCCTGCATTTTAAAATACTAAGAAGAAAGAAAATGTGCTTTAAGGAATGTCTGAATATTGCTTCCCCTTAAAACAAGCTGTCATATGATTCTTGCATCTACATTCAAGTGTTACTCCCCACCCTTCAGCACAGTTGCAACTCTCCCACCAAAAGAATGCTTTGACAGCTCTTTCCCCTGTTTCTGAGCATCCCTTCCAGAGCAGGGGCCTGCTGTTCATCTTTGCACAGTAGGAGTAACACTTCTAATATTTTTCAATGTGTAGGCAAGGAACTGATAATAAGCATCTGCAGCATCTCTCGCTGTTTTTATACTCCCTGGTTTTATGTTTCAATTCGTGAATCCATATGTCAAGATGACTAGTGACTTATGTATTTATTGTGAGAAGTTCTGCCTTAGTCTTGTTCCTGCACAGTGTTATGAGATGTCAGATTTCAGTGACCTGGATTCTCCATGCAGATCATAATTATTAATTCCGGGCTACTTTTTAATGTTATATGTCATCTTTACATGCTGTATCTATCTCTTCTTCCTTTTAATTATTTTGTAGGCTACTTAATGCATGAATTCCACAAATTCTGGATTGACGAGGATCCACTGGACATAATGGAATTCAGTCGCGTCAGAGAGAAATTTTACAAGCGAATCTTGAGACAGCTCCAGAACCCAGAGATGGCTCTGTGTCCTCATTTTGCCGCATCAGAAAGTTTAATCAATATGTAGTTACTCAGTTGATTTTATTTGGAAGCACTGTCTCACTCTTGGTTTAGACCACTGTTAGACCATCACTAGCATACTAAATGATCATGGCAATTGTGTGCATGTTTTTGGCCCAGTGTTCATCTATTTTTGTCACATGATCCCCTTATGCTTTTCTTGTTGGGGATTTTTCATTTTAAATGGGTGCTCATTGCCTCATTATGCAGTGTTACCTTCTGAATTGATATCCAGATATCAGAGGTTTTCTATTTTCTTAGACTTTCCTCATAATTCAGCATTTACAATTGAATTGTATTTCTCTAGCGGTGTTTTTGTATATGTGGAATAAGTAGCTGGATCTTGTATTGTGGAAGCTTTTTAACTTCTTGGTATGTTTTAAGATAACTAATGGCATTTCAAGCAAATATATGTTTGGACCTCATCTAGAAGATAATGTAATTTAATGTAATGCAGACAAACACATTAAAGTCCAATTTTCTCCATGCAGCCATTATATGCTTAATGCAAAATTAATGAAGTTTATGAGATACAAGTTTCAGTGAGAAGAGTTTATGCAGAGCTATGATCAAATGCATGAATACCAAATGGTCTGGTGATGCTAATACAGTGAACTGTGAACACACTCACAACTAATAGATACTGGCGGGGGCCAAAAGTTACAACATCAGGCTGTTGTCACCAACACCACCATGCTGAAGCATGGTCTAGATTCCTGCACATTCCTTTGGATATACAGAGGTTAGCATTTTTTGTCACACTTTGGAAGGCAACATGATCTGGTCACGAGGTGCTTGGTGAATTCAGGGGAGCAAAAACATGTATCTTTTCTTTGAACTACTGAAAATGTTGCTTTGGTTGTCAATTCATTTCCTAAGAGCTGGGAGAAATAATTGATTAGAAGGTTTAGAACAAAACTGCTTGTGTTTCCCAGACTACTTATAAAAAAAAAATTTAAAATGGCAAACTGCCTTTTTTCTAAAATCATAAATGAATAAAAGTGTTTGACACTAAGATTGTGTAGTATACTGAACAACATCTACCATGGCATTTCATACCCATGGTATTTTTTACCTTCTAAGTGATCAATTTTAGTATTATATGTTTGTGTAAATCACTTGCATATGAAGATTAAATTAAGTAGTGTCCAACTACTTGTGAATTATATGAATAAATCATACATCATTCTAAACTGGAGCACTGTGGGTTTTCTTTTTGAGATATGCAGTAATACAGAGGAAAAATATTTTACTTAATGGATCAGGTAAAATGGGTTGTAACAGCCCTTTGGTATTCCCAAGGCTAAAGTGTGGTCGCAACTTCGTCAGATAAGGTGCTTTAAATCATTTTAGTTACTGCTTGGGCCATCACTTCATTTAACCAAAGTTCCCAACTTCTTGGGAACCTCTGGGTTTAAGCCATCTCATTTCTTTGCTAAAATGTAAGCTCGGGGTCAGGACTTTACTACACAGCTGGAAACTTGCACTCGTTGTGGAGTTAATCAGCAAAATTCTATGGGTGTTGAAATAATTCGTCTTCTCCAATGAATTTGGAAATATGGAACTGGAAATATTAACATTTGCATATTTTGCATGAGAATATAAGGAATAAAAACTACGCATGTTTAACTTAATACCATTGATTTTGGAAAGTGGTTATTTATCGTCATTAGGTCTCGAGGACTTTTTTGTGTCACTCTTGAAGCTTCTAAAATAGGTTTCTAGTAACAGTTTTCATTGTTTCAAATTTGAGGCTCTTGCTTTCTGTCCTTGCCTCACTCTGACTTAAATATCTTCTGCAATTTATTAGGTTACACTGGTTTATATTTAATATTCTCCAATGGAGTTCATGGAGTTGCAGGGGAGGGAGGGAATGTTCCTGCTACCTTCTTGCTGCTCTGATCCTCTCAGTTATGCCTTGTCTCAAGGTGTTAACTTCAAATAAAATCAGAAAATGTCATCTGGCTCTGTGTCAGTTTGTATCACTGTAATCTAACTGGTTTGTGTGGTTATTTTTCCTGTCTTGGAGGAAGATGGATTTAATGAAGCTAAGTGTGAAATTACTTCTCCTTTGGAGTCCTTGCATGCTGGTGCCTTCCATATCATCCTGCCCCTTTGTTCTTCAGCTTTGTCCTGTGACATGCTTGTTCCCAAAAATCCATGTCAAACCTAGGGCAGAGAATATCCCTGGTGAGTGCCTGAAACTGGCTGGGCACTGCTGAGGGAGGATGTCTGTCTGGGACTGCCTTCCTTCTTCCCCAGGAATGACCACTTACTATGACATAAATCTAGACTTCTCTTTAAAAAATTAGAATTCACACTATCACTAGTACAGATCCAAACTGACCTGTGAGCAACTGGATGCCGCTTTCCCTAGGGAGGAGAAAATGAAAGAAACAGGGAGGAAAACGTATAAAACCTTGTTCCAATAAAGAAGAATCAATATTTATACTCACTGCAGGTTGCAGAATTTGGTTTAATTAATTATAGGAAAGGTTTAGGTTGGATCTTTTGAAAAACTTTCCACAGCTTCAGGGTTGCATTTCTCCAGCCACCTCTCAGGCTCATGCCTGGCCATGTGCATCTCAGGCAGCAAGTACTTTCTGCCCAGTCTGTAAAGTAAATGGTCACCTTCTTTCTTAACAGATAATTTTTCTCAGGCAAATAATTTACATTGGCAATGCCACACAGCCCAGATGTCGTTTTGAAAAGGCAGAGTCATGTTGTAAGTCTAAGATGCTACTCTGTTGTATGAAATCCAAGACAGCATGCTGAAGCTATTCAGAATGTGTATTGCTTTGGGTCGGCAGATGAAAATATAGTTGATGAAAGTATATTGGGAGGTTGAATGTGTTAAAGTGCAGAAATATTTACCTTGATCTGTTTAAAGCTGGGGAAAAAAAGAGATTATGTAGTATTGGAGTTCTTTAATTCTGCATGCATTCTTTTATAATAGTGCCTATATTCCTCTCATCTACAGATTCAGGCACGTCCCATAGCACAGCATTTTTTTATCCCAGCTAATGTGTATTTAAATTGTTACCAGGGCTCCCTCAACAACATAGGTGGACACTGGCTTGTCTTCAGTAACCTTGGTGCTCTGCCAGCATCTGTGGAGCTGGGGCTGTGAGAGCCAACAGGATCTGTGCCTGCGGGGTTGATTACAGCCAGGAGGAGGACAGCAAGAGTTACCCCAGCTGCCTGACACTTTTTGGCTTGTAGCTTTTTTTTTTTTTTTTTCTTTGAGGCAAGGAGAAATATTTTTGCTGTGGTGCTAACTGGCACTTTTGGAAGGGTGGTGGTAGTATTTCTATGCACTATTTTTAGAAGCAAACATAGTCTGCCTTATCTATATGATTTGTCTTGGATGATTGTACTTCCTGGCTGTTTCGTGGAGAAGCAGTGAGGCTGGATTGAAAAATTTACTGTATCTAATTTTTGGTAGAGGGTAAAGGAGATTAATTTATTGTCTTTTTTAATGGAAGAGCAATCTTTAAAAGCACCTGTGCCCACTGTGTGCCCTGTGAGGCACAGACGGCTGTTGATAACTTAACCAGCTGAAACACTGCTGCAAGTGGGGCATTTACAGCAGGTCCCCAGCTGAAATAAGTGCTGTTAGGTGGAACAGGATGTATGTGAACAGAATGCTGATGCTTAGGTTAATGAACCCAGATTCACCTCTACTGGCCCAAAGAATCTCTGGTGGCACCATGAATACATTGCCTTCCATTATGAGGGAACATTTCCTTCTTAATGCCTTCCTTCATGGATTGTGGTTGGTTTTTAACGTGCCATTTGCTGACCCGCCCCTTTTTGTCAGAATGTTTTTGACCCTTCCATGGGAGTGACCAGCACTGCAGGGTTGTCCCCTAGTGGAGTGATGCAGATTGTAGTCATTCCTGCCCAAGCTCTAGAGAAAACCTCAATCTGCAGCTCTGCCACTTGGATGGATCTGACTGAGGTGGGAATCAGTTACAGCCTACAATAGCAACTGGAGAGCAATTCTGTAACTCTTAAGTTCATGTCTTTGGCAAGTGCTGTTGGGGAAATAGGGAAACTATATACACATTGGGAAATACGAGAACTCTGATTATACTTCCTTCTGTCCCCCAGATGGCTCTTAACAAGCTTGACATCATTAACATATGACCATTTTGGCATCACAGGAAGACTCCTCTGGAACTGATTTTCAGAGAATTGTTCTACTTTGAATGTTGTTAACAACCCTGATTTCCACCTCTCACTCCTCACTTGGAACTTGGTCCAATAGCAGCTCAAATTCTACACTAATGAACCCTCTAGACTACACTGAGAAAAACAGTAGGGCTTCCCTCTGTACTCTTGCATCTGCAGCGTGGTAGAGCTAAAAATCACATAAATTATTAAAATAGATGTTTTTCAGAAAACAATCCTGAAACAGATAAGGAAATTATTATTCATTGTTTTCCTTAGTTTGTGGCAGTGCAGGTATTCTGTAAGACTTAGACAGGACACTTCCTACCAGATCCTATAGGAATGTAGTAGGACAGGCTTTGAGCTTTCCCCTGTGAGCCATGCACATAGAAATCAGGTCATTACTTATTCTAGTAAAGGAAACTGTTCTACTCTATATAGAACTATAATTAGAAAAGAGATTTAGCTCCAAAACCTCCAAGCAAGAACTGGGTACAGCAGCTTAGCTCCAAAGGAGCTATGAGGAAGGGCAGAGGGCTGGTTACTAGGCCTGGGCTCCACTGTGCCAAAGGACTGTCAAAACTATAGGTGGTGTACTCCCCAAAAAGCTTACAGCCTGGAATGAGGGAGGGGAGCAGGACAGCAGAGCATGAGGCCGACACACACCAGCACACCTAGCAGGTCAGCAAAGCAGAGAAGCACAAGAGGAGCTGGAAAAAAAAGACACGATGTCACATGTATGTTTACAGGCAGTAGTGCACAACTGAAAGGGTAACCAAGAAAGGCACGTGCAGGTGACCATGAAACACCTAACCCATGGGCAGCAGGGCATGGCACTGTGACACTGGAAAGGAGGACAGACAGAGGAGACCACAGTTTGAGCAGTGAGTGCATCAAGCCCTGGGTTCTCAGCACAGGGAGGAAATAGATCTGTTGGAGCAAGTTCAAAGGAGGGACACCAGGATGATTAAAGGGATGGAGCTCCTCTCCAATGAAGAAAGGCTGAGAGAGTTGGGATTGTTCAGCCTGGAGGAGTAGCCTTGGGGTAACCTAATTGCAGCCATTCAGTACCTGAAGGGTTCTACAAGATGGAGAGGCTATTTACAAGAGCATGTAGTGACAGGACAAGGGGGAATGGCTTCCAGCTAAAAGTGCATAGGTTTAGGTTAGATATCACAGAGAAATTCTTTACTGTGAGGGTAGTGAGGCACTGGAACAGATTGCCCAGAGAATCTGTGGATGCCCCATCCCTGGAAGTGTTTAGGGCCAGATTGGATGGTGCTCTGGGCAACCTGGTCTAGTGAAAGGTGTCTCTGCAGGCAATTAGAACCAAATGAACTTTAAGGTCCCTTCCAGTCCAGGCCATTCTACTATTCTGTGGTCCTTGGTGCCTACCACACAGATGAGAAGAAAGTCTGTGATTCTCAAAAGAGACTAGTCAGGAAGTATCAGTTAGATGTAGACATAGCCTAGATGTAAAGCCCTGAAGGGAGGCTGAGGGCCAAAGTGGAGCTCTTGTTCATGGTCCAGAGACAAGACAGGATTGTTCTCCACGGTTAGAAAGTGCTTCTAGGCACATCAGCCTATGAAATATGCCTGCTCATCCCTGAGAACCTGCCTCTGCTTGATGTGCAGGATGGGGTAATACCAAAGTGGCAGGATGCAGAAGACCCAAGGATGCAGTTTGCTGGGGAATATGTGATGCTGACTTGGCTCTGGATGGTCTGACATGTTCATTTAAGCTGTTATGACTAAGCCATCACTTGCCTCTTCACTCTCTCACAGTTTTCAATTCACATTGGCTGGTTGGTTTGAATTTAAGCCAACTGGCAAACACTGTGCCTCCAGTTTCCATGCCTCTGGCCCCACTGGCCCTTCTCACACATTTGTCAGCAAGCCATTTTGCAGAGGATGCGAGTGTCATTCTTCATTGCTCTGTGCAAAAAAGAGCAGAAAGAGAAGAGTGGGAGCAGAAGTTGCTTTGAAATGTCCTGACCTGGTGAGCCTCCTTCTCCTGCCATGCCCTGGCCCGGCTTGCAGGGGGCCACTGTGACCCAGGGGTAGGATGGCTGCTCTAAGCTTGGCTGTCTCAAGGCTGCTGTCTCCAACTGCTTTGTGCCTTTCTTGAGGGCTGTGGGAAAGGGACACAAGCACGGACAACCCAGGGCTCCTCTAGCCCAGCTGCTAACAGTGCATGGCATTGTTCTGCCCCTAAAGCACCCTCAACCTCCCATCAGGCTCTCTCCAGGGAGAATCAGCTTCTTCTGTCTTGCAGAATGCAATGAGGTTTTCAGGGGTTTTTTTCTATCCATGACTGACTTCAGTTAGTTTAAGTCATGCCTTTCTGCTGTGAAACTTAGCAAATTTACACCGGTTCCAAATCAGATTGGAAGAAATTAATCCAGCAACAGCAAGAAGTTGTAATCCCAGCACAGTATTCTTCATTTGCTGGATAAAAATACAGGTCTGAAGGAGATGAAAACATCAACTACCTAGCAGGAACAAAAAAATCAGTAAAAATAAAATAAACTCCTTAACACCAATGTTAAGAACTAGGCATTCTTTATTTGTCTGGAGGCATGAGGGAATATCTCCTCCAAAATACCATGCATGCTGAGTACAGGAAAGCTCCTGTCTATATACTGTATTTTACATACATATTCACTGATTGTCCGAGAATAAACATACGTATTTGACAGTCATTTCCCTGAAATCACTGGCATATTTTCCCTCCCCTTTACACCTGTGTTCTTCTGTGCTGGGGGTTTCTTTGGTGGTTCCTCATGGTCAGCAATACCAAAGTCATACCTGAATGATCAGGGAACTTGTAAAAGTTGGCAGAACAGGGGCTGGGTGCTTTCCAGTTCTCCTTCTTACACAATGGGCATTGTGCAGTTCCAAAGGCCAGTGGATTTTAAAGAATAAGCACTGTGTTAGCTCACCAGGTGTAGATGATTTTTCATCTGGGAACACAGAGAGTGGGTCAGAAAGCCTTCCTTGATCATTGGTGTGAGTGCCCTTGTCTTAAAGGCTAGACTAAGCATTCATATCCTTAGAGACTATTCAAAAGGCTTGTCAGTGACTTTTTCCTTGTATGAAATATTGGTACTTTTGGAGCACTGAACTAATTTCTAATTCCAATAGAGATACAAAAGACACAGAGAGGTGGTGGGAGTCTGAATTTTGGAGCTGTCTGAACTGCAAAAAAGAAAGACATGCTGGCACTTTATTTAGCATGTATAGGTGCAAGCTAAAAATAGATAATGAAGCATTGAACATCACTGTCTAGAAAAAGTATCTTTTGTGATCCTCTTAAATATATTATGGATGCCTATAATCACTGCCTGTAAGTCTTATACATAATGGTGATTAACTCCTATGTCACAGTTCAATTCCATTATTTTTTAGGCAGAGCCATGACAGCTCCTAGACATCTGAGTGATGAGAATTAGAGACTGTCTTCCCGAAAGAGAGAGAATTGCCTTTGGGGTAGATCACCGTGAGAGGCAATGTTGCCTCCTGTCATTTGGGTTAGGTCATCTGTGATGCTACTGAAAATTTAATCAATATAATCCTCATATCAAGGGCCTAAACTTCAGAGAGGGATATAAGCACAAGTGAAAACATTCATAAGATCATGTACTTATCTAGGAAAAAGGTAAGCCTGAAATACCCATTGCAGTTGGGGAATGCAGAGCAATGAATTACCTGCACAAGCAGTGGGACTTCTACAACAGTATTGCACTGTGCCAGGAGTTAATCCCAGGACACCTTATCTCACTGCTGCTCTTGGGATCAAAGAAGTTGCAATATTTTTATTTTCTTTGTATTAAATTGTCTGTAACAAATTGGTCTCTCTCTTTAGAGAGATCAATTTTTTTGTTAACAAGCCTACATAATATCAGCGTATCTCAGCTGACTGCTGTCCTATGACTGAGTCCCAATAGCCATGCTGCTGCAAGAACAAGTAATGTTTTGCCCATCATAAGGAATTCAGTTTCACAAAATCACGTAAGTGGACAAATAACACCTACTTGTCACATTTGAGGCAAAGGAGGTGCAATGCAAAATAATGTAGGTTTCAGTTATACCAATGCATGGGAGAGGCCTGAATTCCCATGCTCTCCTTCCTTGCTTCAACCATAAGGATGCTTTCTCCAAAAGACAAGTAGGATATCCTCTGAGAATGAAATATCTTGGTTTATAGTTGATGAATACAAATTTTGGGTATGATCACATTTTTCTGTCTCAGCTGCTGTAGCAACCACTTCTCTGACATGGATGAATTTTGTGTTATTCCGTATGTGTATATATACACTGAGAATGGAACCTAGTGTCTCATCTTGTTTAAAGATATCACATTGTTATTATTATCATCGTGCAACTGGTGGCCACAACACCAAGCATGACAGAGTTCAAGAAGGACTTGTAAAATGCTCTGAAGCACATGGTGTGATTCTTGGGGTCGGCCTGTGCGGGGATAGAAGTTGGACTTTGGTGATCTTTGTGGATCCCTTCCAAATCAGGTGACTGTAGGATTGATTGCCTTCCAGCTGACCCCTCTGCGTTATAACCGTTGTGGGAGAAAAGAAAGAGATTTCTCGTCTTGTTCCAAAAAACATCCAGAGGTTTTGGACCACCCCCTTCTCTCGGTGCCAGGGCCCCTCCCAACCCCGGCGCTGCCACCGCCTCCCGCCAGACAGTGCTTCCCCTGCAGCCCCTGAGGGTGAAGTGCCACAGGTTCAGCACCCTGGACAGCGCCGGGCGCTGCGGGGCCGACACCGCTCCCAGTGCTGATGACTGGGTGCACTGGGCCTCCGAGGCAAAAATAATAGCCCTCTCGGACAGCTCCTTTGCTGCCAGTGAGTGTTGGAACAATAGCAGTGGGGATGCTTTTAAACCATCTCCAAGAAAGCCCTGTTAATCAGATTAGGTAAATAATAGTTGAGTTTCTGATGGAATTCAGAGTTTGGCAGTCATGTTGAGGCCATGCCTTTCAGCGTTTTGGAACTGTACTGGGTGATTTTTCGCTCAGTTTGCCTCTCAGAGTTCACGGAGTGGCTGGACAATGCTCTTGGCCGTATGGTTTAGTTTAACATATTGCTACGAGGAGCAGAGCGTTGGACTCGATGATCCCTGTCGGTTCCCTTCCAACTTGAGATAATTTCTGATTCTATTCTATCAAGAGTTGCCTGAATAGGAGCTGGCTGTTGCAAATTCCCTCATCTTGAGGAAAGTCTTGGGGAAAGTCTGCCAAGGATCCTGCACTTCAAGACCTGAGAGATCCCAAAGAGTCAGGAGCAGCCTGCAGGAAATAAAATCAGTGTGGCATTTGTCTTCGTTGAGGCAAGTATTTTCCATGCTGTGAAACACTGCTCTGAGTCACCTAAACACTTCCTAAATTCCTTCAAGGAAAGTGCAGATAGGCCTATTCCCATGCTCCTCATTTATTCCTGTAAGAAAATTACAGCAACTTTCTATTAGTGTTTCTCTCCATTGTAAAATATCCTCCTCGTCAGTGAGCCAGGATGGGAAGGCTGAAGCCTCTTAAACCCTGAAAGAAACCTGTGATATTTGCTTTCACAGGAACTCCCCAAGAGGTAGTATCCTTCTCCAAGCTAGAACAGTTGTTATAAAGCATTTCTGATGGATTTTTGAACCAATTCCTAAGGACCACTGGCAGTATCTCTTGACACTGGTAGCCCCACACCTCTCAACACCGAAGCATAGTAATCAGCCATTAGTTAGACTAACAATATTGCTCCAAAGTCTCCATTGCTAACATCCTTCATGAGCAAGGAAAAGTTTTTTTCTTTCTTCTTTGCTGTTATGTTGTATGTATTTGAAGGCTGTTCACCATCTCCTTTTGTCTTATTTGGCCCATCCCCTTTCCCAGTGAGAAAGGGGGAAAGGTGTCTGCTGCTGGGGCTGGTCACATTGGTGCCCTGATGACAGGTGAAACAAGGAGAAATAACTCTCAGAATACCTCCTGAGATTTAGCAGTCAGCGGGTTAAGCTTTCTATGGAGCCAGCAAGTCTATCCTCATACCTGTCAGGACTCAATGTCTTTTTTTCTCCTTCTGCAGATTTGCCTAAACATTTTTAAACATATCTGTTCTGTTTTCTTTCAGAACATCTTGTACTTTTAAATCTTACATTTCAGTTTTATTCAATGTAAATTCAGTCTCTGTGAAATGCCTTTCTTCATTTTGTATGTTGCTATTATGTTTGTTATTTATTTAATGGACTGAGAGACTGCAAATAGCCAGTCTTTGTGCCCTTATTTGTTACTACTCATGTCTTCTCTTCAGTTACCTTTTTTTTTAAGATAAAGGTATCGCCCTGTTTTTGAAAGCCTTCTGAAAAGTTTATATTCTTGAGTCAGATTTTCTCACACACTGTACTAAAAACACTAACTTTGTTTACATTCCTTCGTGGAGAAGAGAAACTGACAGACTGGTCACTTAACCAGTCCAGTTGAGAGGTGGGATTTCATCTTCCAATCCTCTCACACTTTGCAAACCCTATAAAATTGTGTATCCCTAATAAACAGCTCTCTTTTTGGGGGCCTCTGCTGTTCTCTTAATTGTGGTGAAACTGTCCCCTTTCATGCCCGGGTGCTGCAGGTACTACAGTAAAGGGATCTAGTCTACTTAATTTCTTCTCATGTCAAAACTGTTACAATGCTTTTTATGATTTTACTGCCCTCTGCAATTTTTCCAACACTGACCATGGAGCTGATGTGTTCAGGGAACTATCTGCAGTAATTCCTAGATTTTCCCTGTATGCCACTGTCTGCTGAGCTACTTATTTTGTGTTGGAATGTTCTTTGAAAAGCTGGAATGTTCTTTCTCCCTATGTATCCTCCTTCATGTTTGTCAAATTTTAATTTTATCTACCATTTTATCACTTATGATTTGGCATTCAGATGACTTTCTGCAACCTGTTGGAAATGGAATAGA
>VZTR01020068.1:290653-310969 GCA_013400775.1 Chaetops frenatus | reverse complement strand
TGGAGCAGGCTCCTGGCAGGGATTTGCAACCCCATGGAGAGGGAAGTTCCTACTAGGACTTGTGACCCTACGGGGAATCCAGGCTGGAGTAGGCTGTTCTTGAAGGACTGCAGCCCAAGGAAGAATGGCCCCTGCAGCAGTGCACAGAGAACTGCTGCCTATGGAAAGGACTCACACTGGAGAAGTTAATGGAGAACTGTCTCTCATGCAATAGACCCCACACTGGAGCAGGGGAAGGACTCCTCTCCCTGAGAAGCAGCAGGGATGAACTGTGATGAACTGACCTAACCCCCATTCCCCCTATCCCTGTGCCACTGGCAGGGAGGAGGTAGAGCTCAGAAAGAGGGAAGGGTGGGGGTGGTGTTTTAAGGTCTCTTTTTACTTCTCATTTTCCTGCTCCGATTTTGTTAAATTCAGTTAATATCTCTAACGTGAGTCTGTTTTGTCTATGACAGTATTTGGTGAGTGATCTCTCTCAAGGACCTTATCTCAAGCCATGAACCCTTTGTTATACTTTCTCTCCCCTGTCCAGTTGCAGAAGGGAGGTAAAGAGTGGCTTTGGTTGGTGCCTGGTGTTCAGTCAGGGTCAGCCCAGCCCACTACAGCGCCACACACAAGCTTTGCAATTCCAACTGACAGTGGGGAAAGCAGACTGTGCTCCTCATTAAGGCAAGAGGATAAAGGTATAGTTCTTCCCCCAAGGCTTTCTCATCTACAGTGTAAAGGCAAAAGGTCTGTGTACTGTCCCACATTTCCACAACAGATGAGAAAAACGGGAAAGCTAGTATTGTGGACCTAAAAAGAGGTTAGTAACATTATCACTCAACTGTGGTATATTGGATCATCATTTACATGAGAACTGTGATACCACTGAGGCTTTGTTACAGTGTGCATAGATGACAGACACAACAGATAATGTGAAATCTGGAATTGAAGACAAACTAGATGACACACAGGCAACAGGCACTGGAAACAGCATTAGCTGGATCAGCAACAGCAGGAAGGTAGGTCATTAGTAACTGGACTCTATAAACATGCAGCTCCCAGGCACATCCTGCAGTAAAGCTGCTAGAGTACAGAAATGCCAAATGCCAGTATCAGCCAGAAAAGGGATCACAAGAAAGGATGTTTAAAAATATTGACAAAAACCATTTGCTGAATTATAGAATGTTCAAAGATCTCTATTTTTTTATTCACTTATTTGCTACATTACAGGTCAATTGCAGGAATCTAATGTTCCTGTAGCACCCCTCTACCTGAGAATACTTGGAAGGCCAGAGATCAAGACCTCATGCAATTTCCAAGTTCTTCCTGCATTCAAACCCTTTTTTTTTACTTGCCTGTAAGAGTAACCTCTTAGACTCATTAGAGGCTCACTCAGCCACCATAACACCCTCAAAATAAAAGGCTGGTTCCTTTCCTCCCTTCTATTTGCACAGCTTCTGAAAAAACAGCTGTCCTTGCAGACAACTTGGCCTCCTATTCCACTGTGAAGAACAGTTCTGACACCTTTAGC
Organism: Chaetops frenatus; assembly: GCA_013400775.1. Lineage (NCBI taxonomy): Eukaryota > Metazoa > Chordata > Aves > Passeriformes > Picathartidae > Chaetops > Chaetops frenatus. The sequence goes on along the minus strand of VZTR01020068.1, from coordinate 309,453 downwards.
TCTAAATGTGCCTTTACAAGACATCCAAATTTTTCCCTTCCTTGCCATCCTGGCTCTCCTGCCTTCATGAATCTCTCCAACCACAGACACCAGCTGAACTTTAGCCATGGAACTGACTGCTCGTTCAGTACCTTTAGATAGGAAGCATGACAAATGAGGTGCCCTGACAAGGGAAGCTATTTCTACTAATTACACAATCACCCAAATCCATCCCTGTCAGTGCTTCCAGCTGCAAGTTGCTGTGATCAAGAGTTATGTGTCTGATGTCATTCATCTTTCTGACTTAAGAGTAGGCATCTCTCTCAGATTATTTTAACTGATGTTTAGATCATGGAAAGGACATATGTTCTTTCCCCGTACCTTTAAAAAATTATAAATTGGAAAAAATGAAATATGTATTCTCCCAAGTCCAGTTACAAATACTTCCATATGGTTTAAACACACATTTTGAGTTAAATCCCTGTGCACTCTCTCTGAGCACTTCTTTAGAAGAGAGAAAATGGAAAAATGTTAATTCTTTAGTAATACAAAGAGCAGGCTAAAGTAAATACAACAATATTACAAACACATTAATTAAGACTCTAGAATGAATCTCTGTTTGAAAATGACTCTGTTGAACTCTGTGTGCAGGAAAATAAAGAAAGGGAAGGTTAAAGTCTCCACTTAAATCTATGAGAAGCACATATACTTGGATTTGTTTACTGCATCTGATGTATTTATTATCTCAGTCCCAGTTACTACAATATCCCAAATGGAAGCCTTTGAGATACTCCATAGAAGAAAAACACCCTACCAGGGTATTCACTGGATTATAATACACTTTGTGAAGCGTGGGAAAAAAGGCATTAAGCAAAGTCTTATGAAAATTCATATACAGCTGAAATCTAGAAGTCAGAGCATATGAATGTAAGTGTGTGCCTTCCCACTACAAGGCACATCAAACAAGACTTAATTTTTCTGTTCTAAAATGCTTACCTTCAGTCATTGAAGTTCCTTCTAAAGGAGCAGCTCCTTAAAAGAGTAGGATCATAAAATTTTTAAGAGACATCATTGACTAGAACAAACTTATTTCTAATAACACTAGATATAAATTGAAGGAAAATCTTATTTTTTCTACAGAAGAGCTATTCTCAAAATCCTGTACTTACAGAGGGACTTATCTGTATCTCCCAAAAGGTGCATACAAAGCTGGAGTAATAAAACCAAGTTACAGGACCCTCTAGCAGACTAATTTTTTCTTAACTTTTAAATACAAGCAACTTTATTATAGACTTCCACCACATGCCAAAGTGTGCTCACACTGCTTGTTAGAGGATCACTCTACTGTTTTACAGATAAAACTGACTTTGAATGTCTGCTCTAGTTACACACAGCCAGTCCCAGGGGCGTCCACTTAGTAGAGGAAACATCTCTAAGGTTAAGCAAAGGGTAGTTATGAATTACAAACAATCAGATGGGTGAAACATGCAGTTCCCATCCCAATATGTAGTTCAAATGCACTTTCCACTCACAGAGAAACACAACTAGCTCACTTTCATTGCTTTGTGGAACTTATCATTTACTAAGTGTGAACAGACTGAGCTTTCTTGCACAACAAAAAAATTCCACAACCAACTAAATGTATCTGGGAAAGTCCTGTAAGTACTAAAACTCACAAGAAGCTTAACTGAGAGGCCACCCTGACTCAAAACACTAAACCAAATTGCTTTGTGTGACTTCCTTCCCCCCACTCCAAAACATGTTCTACTTGTAAGCTGTATTAATTTAAAGGAAGCTCTTATTTTTGCTTGCTAACTTCTTGACTAGTTCCAAAAAGTTGCTCCTCACAAAATAGCTGAGAAAGATACACAGATATTCCCTCGTAACCTAAATTCAGTGTCAAATAGAAGAGCAGGAAAAAAAAAAATAATCTAGTACTTAGCTATTACATAGCCTTGATAAGAAGACACCACCACCGTGGCAACAATGTACCAAAAGTTACATCCAAATTTAAAGCATCTGTTCAGAGAAACAAGTCTGACTCACATCTTAGATTAGGGCTTTTTTAAAGTGTTTGCACTGATCTGTCAATTACGCTGAATTTAGTAGTTTTAACTTAGATAGTCACAAGAATCAATACTATATATTTCAAAGCAATTGTAAAGTTTTGCATAATGAAGCATCAGTGAAGTAAAAACTGCAGCAAAGAATCAAGTGTAGGAAACAAAAAAAGAAGGTAGTCTGAACAACATAATTCTTCAGAGTATAGTATCATACAGCCTGCTATAAAACACTTCGAGCATCTATTTCTACTGAGAGGATAAACACAGGAACTCAAACCTACAACCAAATTTTATAGTATCCGATGCACTGGCACCCAGTGTTTTCTTAAAACCATGTAAACTACGGCAGCTCAATTTTGCCAACCAACAGATACCTCCTCAAGTAATAACTGGTACTGTAAAAATGCCACAGCTAGTAATTCTGAAATGCATACAAGCTAAAAACATCCCAGGCTGTCAACAAATCACACTCTCTCAATTACTGCCTAGCTAGAGATCTCAGCTGTTCCAGTATTTTAGCATAATCATTAACTATCTGGGACTTTAAAAACGGAACACTAAAACTAGAAAATGCAGAGACATCTAAGATAGCAAAACCACACTATTTGCACAGTACAAACAGTACTCATGAATTTTTAAAAAACCTGTAAGGAAATTAGTGAATGATACTTAATAAGTATGGAAATAATGTCTACAACTTGGGAAACTTGAGGCATCTGGTAAAACGTACATAACGTGTGAAAGAATGTACCTAACACACCAAAGTCACGAAGCTGAAAGATTTGGTATCTGCTAAGAAACCACAAGACTGATAATAATTGCAAGTTTTAGGCAGACCAAGTAAAAAATTATAAATATTTAGTGCTTAGTTGAAAATAATACTGATACAGCTTACATCTATTTGATATTAAAATAGGACTGACTGAAGTAAAGGAATCAAACAGATTCACCTGTAGGGTCCTTCCAACAGTAACGCAGTAGAGCTCTTCCTCTCCTAGCAATGACAGAACAGATGAAAAAGCCATGCTAATTACATGCTTTGCTCTGATGACAGGAATGGAGTCAGATGGCTTCTGTCATGATTCGGATTGCGAGTACACCTCTGCTCTTCCTCTGGCTGACAGTATTCTCATTTAGTGCACAATAACACTGACTACCTTATATTCCATTTTCAAACTTTTTGCTATGAGGTTGTTTAAGATATGGGGTTTTTTCTTCTCCCCTCGAATGAAAGTCACTTTAAATATCGTCCAGATGACCTCACAGACATTTTGACTATTGGCTCTGAACAGTCAGCTGAATATGTAGATACTTTGACAAGTTGACATACGATTAACTTATTAGACAATATAAATTTCTACAGTGTTAAAATTAGGACATGTTCTCTTAAAGGACTACAAAACTGTACTAATAAATTAAATGCAGGGATTTTGCCAATAGTACAATTTGCAGCTTAGCAAAATTTATCTCTTCAGTATATCACAAAATATCACTAAAGACTGACATTCAAGAGTTTAAGATACAATCATTTACTAAGTCAAGCAATTGCTTTAGGACAGTCTGTTCTGACTTTAGAGTTCAACTTCTTTAAAAATTGAATAAACTGGCTGGCAGACTTTATTTGCCTACACAATTCAGGCTATTATTTCAAACAAGGTGAATGAACCCAAAGAACTATTTATTCTTCCTCATCTCATACCATCATTAACAATCTGACACAGAAGTAAAGTTTGGGTCCTGAGCAGTGACCTTTTATGACAATTTTCCTTGTCTTCCCTCAGAACCAAATGAAGACTGAGTTATATATATAGTATCATTAAAACTTCAACATTTGTACCACAGAAACCTGGAATGGTTCTAATCTAAAACTAAATGTTTTAAAGCTTATATAAGTGCACTATGTTTTTCTTTAACAGGACAAAATGATATCAATAGCATTGCAGTGTCAGTAGTCTAACATAAAACACAGTTTCAAACACAGTTCTAGGGAATAATCATTTTCTAATCTCCACTAATGTTTCTCAGTCTGTAGTGCTTCCAAGGGTACTTGCTAAACCAAAAACCAACCTGGCTATCAGGATAATTAAGACTGACCTCTTTGGCCACCATTTCTACCTTGGAATTCTTTTATTGTCCCTGTCCTACTACTGTAAATATTTTTCTTTGGCACACATTTACATCTGGAAGTCAGAAGCAGGGAGATTCACATACTGCACCACTGCACTAACTGCTACCAACTGTACAAGACTTTACAGAAGACTTTGTAGTCTTCTGCTCAGTGGGATGGAAATTCAAATTAATATATCTGGGTGACAAGTATAGTTTAGAGTATATACTATTCAAATCTGAAGAAGCCAAATACCCCAGACTCTCTTCCAAAGGAAGGCATGTCCTAGTTTTTTGCATTATACCACCTCAGGGACTCTTCATAACTCAGCCTCTGCTTGAAACACCAATTCCTCACAAAGTGGTCCTGAAAGTGCTACATCACAGTACCAATTAGATAAAAACCATCATCCTGTCAAGAGTTAAATAAAAATTAAACACAATGATAACATTAGAAATTCAGTTCTCTAACTTAAGCTCATGTTTTAGCAAGAAAATAATTAAGATCAGCATCCCTGGATTCTTTAAACGTGTTATTCAGGTAAATGGTTTAATGATTGACTTGGCAGTGCTGCATCTGTGGTTGGACTCTATGATCTTGAAGGTCTTTTCTAACCTACATAATTCTATGATTCCAAGATTTGCTTAATTTCCAGCTGATCAATCATGGAAATTTGGTTTGAAAAATACTTCCCTCAAGAATAGGACCGATTTCTCAAATAACATTTTTTTCCCCTAAAAAATTACTTGCACAACATATGGTTCTGTTTTAAACTCAGATAACTGTTATGGCCTTTGAGATAAGCAGAAATGTCTTAATATTTGTCCCAGTAAAAGCTAGGCCAGGATTATGTAGAGACATATAAAACCAATTATTTCTTGGATATAAAACTCTCAAGCCAACAGGAAGGCTGGAAATATAACCAAAAATTACTGTTGCCCAATGCCCTACCAAAGCTGTAATTCCTGTTAGTCGATGCTATTCCAATATTTCACTCATCAGTATTCCTCCTTCTCAAATTTTTATAATTATAGTCATCATCAGAAGGAAGGTTTGAAGAATTCACCAACTACAGGGAAACAGAAACATTCTCTGGAGAGCTCAATGCCCACATAACAACCTTAGTGAATTTAGTATTTTAATTAGCGGAAAATTCTAGACATTTTAGCTGTGCAACTACATAATGGAAGGCAACTGAAGTGATGCACCATTGTTTTTCCAAGCATGCATTTACCTTGGGTACTGCCTACTGCATGCAAAGCCTTAATACAATGATATCTGCAAGGCTGTGCTCAGAATATTACAGTCCAGAGCTATGCTGACAGCAATGCCTTGATCAAATTCATGCCAATATTAAATTCGTTTAGTTTAGAAGAGCTAAATGCAGTTGTACAGGAAGGTAAAATGCTTTAATAGGACATAGTTGCCAGTCTCACTTCCTTCTCCTAAAATAAATAAATGGGAGAAATCAAAGTGAAAGCTAGAGAAAGGACTACACTACACAGTAAATGCTTGCATTTGTTTTGGATACTATAGCCTGGCAAGGATAAAGTTCCTTTCCTTCGAGTAGTGAAACTGGTCAGAACTTCAGATATTTTAAACAAAAACTGTTAGGAGAAACTAATTCTTCATGAGGATGAAGCGACACAGCGTGCTGATCAAAATGAGAAGCACCTTCTCCTTCCTGGCAGTAGCACTAATGGATGGCGATGTGTCTCTTAGCAAGGCAGAAGAAACTTATGAAGCTTTCTTGGCTGAACTTTCAAAAGCCTTGATTAAAGGCCTGTGAAAAATGTTATTCAGAAAGAATTCTATTTGGTTGTTTTTTCTCTAACCAAAGATTATGCTTGTGATTTAAGTTTTGTAAGGGAAATGCCGACAATAACACCTAAGTTACAGTACCACAATTCAAAACATTTTACTTAGGTCAGGTGATGAGGGATATCACAATTATAATTTTGACTTTTAATTTCAGTTCTGTGACTATAATAAAACCAGCACACTGAGTTAGTTAAAAAGCTTTTCACAGGAATGAGATTTTTCAAGTACAATAAGTATGCAAACAGAAGAACAGCTTAATATATCCAAACTTGAGATTTTTGCTACCACTTCCTGCTCCACCACTAGCTAACTTCTTTTCAGTTGTGCTTGTAGTTTACCTTTCGACATGAAACTCTTTTGCTTTACTTAATATGCATATAAAAGACTGGTCAGTATCTCACTTTGTCCATGCAAATACACCCACTCAAAAATTAAACCTTATCAGTGTAACTATTTGGTTATGGGTACTGGCATAGTTGTAGCTCTGTTTGAAAAAGCCTTCCTTAAATTTTTACTCATGTAAATATGAAATGGGAAACACCCCAACAAGTTTATGTAGTACATCTACATTTTTAGAGTTTAGACTGATTGTTGTGGCACAGGAACATGCTGGACAAAGTACTTTGCAAGGGCATATCTGAAATAACTTGATGTTCCAGACACAGCATGTTTTTTAACAGTGAAAGAGATTCCAATTTAACATGCTCAATCGCATGTTTAGAGCAAAGGCATCTACTTCAGAAACTGCTGAAGCAGGGTCCCTGTCAGTCCTCCTCAGGGCAAGGCACATGGCCAGCTCCGTGCCAAAGGCTGCTTCTTCTGCTTGAGGCCCATGGACACAACCTATGCTTGCTTCATAAAACAAACACAACTCCCTGAGAAAACATGAGACGACTCTTTGTCAGGTATCTGTGTCTTGATCTGTCATGTGTTACCGGGCCACCTTTATACGGTAAAAACCAACCTCAGTACATTTACACAAATATTTTTCATTAGCAGTTCTGTTTAAGGATGGGTTTATACCCAGGGATGAAATCCTATTCAAGTATAAAGTGCAGATAGACTGAGCAGAAGCAAAGGTCCCTGGAAGGTCTTCCAGGCCTGTGCTGATGTGTCACAAACTCATCACCAGCGCCAGCCTCCGACCCCACGGCCCGGAGGGGCCGCCCTGCCCCCGACACACCAGGCCTCGTTCGTCCTGGCCGGACGTGGAACATCTCCCAAGCATCCATCCCCTATTATCCACAGGCAGCGATTACTCGTGACTCAGAGGATTTGGGGCTGGCTTGTTTGTGCGGCCCCGCGCCAACTCCGGAGTTCCCGGCAACGCACATCTGTGGGAGAGCAAGCCCAGGGCAGCTGGGCCAAATCCCAGAATCCCGGCCCTAGTTTTAAGGACTTCCCAGACAAGATTTCCGTCCACCTCCACAAATAATAAATAAATTAACAAGACTTAAAAAAACCCAAACAAACAAACCAACCAAACAAAAACCCCGGAGCGAATTCTGGAGCAGTCGAGCTCAAGGAGGAGACGGGGCTGGGGGCGGAGAAGGGAAGTACGGGGACACCAGCCGGGCCTGGCGGCGGTCCTGGGAGGCTCCAGGGACCCCGCCGAGGCCGGCCGGGAGAAAGGCCGCTTTGTTCTCCCTCCCCCGCGGCCGCCTCCCGGCCCGCGAGACGGAGGCGGACGGGCGGCGTCACTGCCCGGTACCTACCGCAGCAGGAGACGACGAGGAGCAGGAGTTGCGCTGACCTCCAAGCCGGGGAGCCCTCTGCGCTCCCCCAAGAGGCCATAACACCAGCCCGCGGGGAGGCGGCGCGGAGCCGGAGCTGCCACCGCCGCGCCCCCGACACGGAGCCGGAGCTGCTGCTGCCTCCGCCGCCGCAGAAGGGGCCGGCGGCGCCTCAGCCCCTTCACCCGCCGGAGCCGCCGCCTCAGGGNGCGGAGCGGCGGCCCCAGACGGCGGGGGCGGGCCCGGGCCCGGCAGTCGCGCTCGGCGCAGCACCGCCCTGCCGGCTCCTGCGGCTCCTCCTTCGTCACCTCCTCCCTCCCCTCCCACTCCGTCGCCGCCGCAGCCGCCGGGCTTTGACCCACCCCGTCCCAACGAGGCTGAGGCCGCATCCGGAGGAAGGAGGGTGAATGTCCCGGCGGCTGAGCAGCCCAGATCCCCGGCCCACACAGGATAACCCAGTGGGTGTTTGAGTGCCCTGGCTCTCCGCCCTGAGTAAAACTGCCTGAATCCAAACCCAGTCTGTAAAGCACAGGGGTACTCTGGCAGCTGGCGGCTGCTGCGCTTCTGACTTCCAAATCTGAATTTCAACAGGGAGACCGAAAAATTACCGTGGGAGTGCAGAAAGCACAACTGCTAAAGGTGCAAAATTATGGACCGCGTAGAAATTCCTTGTGACACTTCCTGTTCGACTACGATTGCCCGTTTTCCTGCTGCATAGTTATCTGTTGTCAAAAGCAAGTGGGATTCACACTGCAATTTCTATATTTAGCTTTAATTTTGTAGTGCCTGTTGCAGATCATGAGAAATGTTTATTGACTCTGTTTGACTAGGACCATTTGTTTGGAATAACAAATTATTGCCATTCCCGAGAAAAGCAAAAGTTAACTTATGTTGGTAAAACTTTATAGCTGCACCTTGAAAGCAGACATATTGAATCAGACCAGAGTTCTTGCTCCATAAGTGGTCATTGCTACAGAGAGTGTTCTATGCTATTTCTTCTCGTTCTTCTAATTTTTTCACAGTATCATGGAAGCATTTCGGTTGGAAAACACCCTTAAAATTATTGAGTCCATCTGTAAATATAGCATTTCAAGAGCACTCCTAAACCATGTCCCCACATGCCACATCTACATATACTTTAAATACCTCAATTTTTTGATTCCAGGAATGGTGAGCCAACTACTTGCCTGTTCTAATCCTTGACAACCATTTCTGTGAAGAAATGTTTCCTAATATCCAATAGCTTTTCCTGTCGCCACTTGATGTCACTTCCTTTCATTTATTGTCTTGTGATCTCTCATGCATTTGTTTCCAAATCCCCATCTATTTGGGAAGGAAGAGAAATATATTGGGAAGATGTCTCATTTGAAAGGGAGGAGGTATTTAGTTAAGGATGACCATCTGGATGAAGATCCAGCATTAACAGTTGTCATGAAAGAAGGAAGGTAGACCAGCCAAGCATGAATGCTTTCCAGCTCTGGGAAGTTGTGGTCCAGAAAAACCCTGAGATGGCATCACTGAGTTTAACAGTACTCAATGGATTGGTCTTCAGTACATTTGTCCAGTTACAGTTTGAACCTATGAGTGTTCATCTCTCCAAAGCCATGAGTTTGCACACAAAATTAACATTTCATAGAAGAAGAACACACAGGCTATAGGTTTATAAAAATAAGTAAAGCATTCACAGCAGCTTGGCCAACAATCTATTAGGTTTCTTTCTACTCACAAGTCTAACTCACTTCTTCAATGAAACCTCAGGTGGCCTTTTTTCATGCACTCTATCCCATTCCTTTTTTTATTTTTAATTATTAACAATGGAGCACTGAAGAAATACTCAGGAAGTCTGGTCTGTAGCTACTGAGAGAGGCATTACTGCTTTTATGAACAGACACCACACAAAGCCTATGAACACACAGGGACTTCTAACCCTCCCACAGTAATTACAGTTCTAACTGAGAGATGGATATGATTCTCTTTCCATAGATTTCAGTTGCATAACAAAGAAGACAACACTAATTATCATTTAAGATTAAATGCAATTCCAAACAACTCAAATATTACTGTTCGCAAAACTGCTTTCAATCTAGTGCACAAACAAGTGGCTACCCTTTACCATGTACCCAGGTTGATTGTTCACAACAGAGAGCAGAGCATCAACCCCTGGCATCAGGGGCTGAATTCCAACATTCTTCTTGAAGATGCAGAGTGAAGATTGATATGCAAAAGAGTCTTGCCTCAGTACTAAATGAGCTTGGCAAGCTAAAGGTGAGATACCGAAGTGATGATCTAAAGAAAAAAAAAAACTGCAGGAGCAGTTTGCCTGCATATGAGATGAGCTGGATCTTGTAAGTCCAGGGAAGAGAATGTGTTAGTAGTCCACATAAAATACTCAGAATGTCAAGCAACATCTTCTCACATAACACCCTTAATAAATCCACCAGATCTACAAATTTCTTTCCTAGCCAAATTGCCTGAATAAAAAGTCTTATGATTTTTGGCATTTTTTTGCTACTTCTTTTGGTCTCTGCTGAGAGCTGTCTTAATCTCTTTGATGTTTTGGGAGACTATCGTTACTCCTATGCCTGAAAAGTATGTTGTAAATCACAGTCATAACTTTATATACGTGAAATTCTAATCATGACGGCATTTTTTGTTTGGATTTTTTTTCTGTGCTCTTATCTGAGGATGACTAATAGAAGTTTATTACTAGGAATAATTTTAAACTGGCACAGATGTTGACAGCAGCTTTCTTTTGTATTTGAAGACAGGTGAAGATAAAACATCCTCAAAGCACACATGCTTCACCTTGAACCAAATCAAGATTACTGTTACAGGCAGTCATTCTTCTGTCTGATGCTTTAGGTTGGCACATGAAGCTACTGAGGCAGCTTCAGCAAGAATTATCAGGCACCCATTGACAATATCAGTATATATTTTTTTTCCTCCTGTACTTTTCTTTGCAACATTATTATATTTTTAATGATCAGTTGGTTATAGTCACTTCAGTTTCATTTCACTTCCTGCTAAATGCACTTCTTTTTTGCCATCCTTGCTCTTGTTTTTTTTCTTCTTCCTCATCAGTTCTCCCAGTTCAGACTATGATGTTAGTAAATGCCACCCACAGATTTAACAGCAGTTTTATGGCCCACTGTAAAACTACTCCATATTTAATTCCTTTCTCTCTATTCCTGCTCTGACTGTGTGTAAAACTGGAGAAAATCATACACTCTCTCTCTAATGCCAAGTCCTGGTTAGAACCTCTCAGAACCATTTTAATACACAGTGAGAATGAGGACAATATAAGATGTTGACTAGATCTCAGCTAAATAAAGTAACAGTATTCTTCCTTTACCAATCTCATTATTTTCTTTCCCATAACTTCCCTTCACATGAGGTCATAAGAAACATTGCTATAATCAGTACCAGTATTTAACTTTTTGTTGAGTCATCTACCACATCTGAATTTCTTGAGCTGTTTTTTGCAGAAGTTTATCATCAGAGGGACAGCAATGGAATTCTAAATATTATTGTGTTATTAGTTTTTAAAAAACCAATTATTTATAAACAGTAAAGCATAACAAATAGGCAGCAGAGGAAGTGAATTTCTCTTCTAGACCTATGTTTATTTTGCAGCACAACATATGAGCACTGGACTAAACTACATTTTTATATAATGTTCATTTTCATACTAGACCACAGCTACCTTGAATCTAGAGTAATCTACATAACTTCACTGCAAAATGATGAAAGACAGTAGAAGATGTTGTCAAAAATGTCTGGATCAAGGCCATTGTGCTAAAAATATATAGCATACATCAGAATCTGCTTACAGTGTGCTGGTGTACATATTCATATTGCTCTTCCATACTGGAGGAAATATATCAAATGTGTTAAGTCATCATTTATTTCCCTGGTATTTATTATTAGTATCATCGTGCAGTCTAGAGGTCAGTCAAGAGCAAGGCCCCATTTTGCTAAGGACTGTACAAACATAGGACATGCTGTACGTTGAGCAGTGAAAATACTCCAAATATAGTTCAGCTAACGCCAAATGAAGTGTGCCTGGAGACAACGGCAGTGTAGCTGCATCCTTGTAGCTTGCACCCACCCAAAGTAATTTTGTAGGGCACATTAGTTTAAGCACTATACTCCACTAACTGCTTCTGGGATTCACGTTTGTTTCTTCAAACCACTGCAGAGCACTTGGATTAGGTCACTTCTCTTTTTCCATGCTTTCTGGGCTGAAGACCTATTTGTAGACAGTTTCTAAGTTCTTTGCCTAGAATCTAAACAAAGTAACTGTTATCCCCTCAGGAGAAAGGGATTTGTGTACAAACAAGTTTTAAGAACTGTCTACAAAATTTCTTACTTCAGTTAAAAGTCCCTAACGTGATAGTTGGGACTTTCTTTGCTAGTCATCCAAATCTGGACTGTCTCTCTTACATGTATCAGATAGTATGCTTTAAATATTATTACAACTGGTTTATGTTCAACTGACTCTGCAAAATAAATCATGAGTTGCAGTCATAAGCTTTGTAGTTTCTCTGACAGTAATAGCACTTCTGTCATATGCTGCATGAATTGCAATTGCCTAATTTTGTAGTTTTAAACAATTCTGGAAATGTTGCCCAAGCTTATTCATTTACTAAAGTACATTGCTGCTCCTGAAAGGAAAATCAAACAGAAGAAACATCAATTTGGAATAAGCCGTGTGACAAAGTGTGACCTAACTCAGCCTGCAATTACACCGAATCCCTTATTACTTAGATAAGTACAATATGGTAACACCACTGGTATTTGAACTGCTTTTGTTCATTCCTTACTGTTAAGTAAAGCAGCTTAACTCTTACTGTGCAATGGGGACCTAGATGACAGGCAGAGATCAACAAGTGTGGTGATATCTTCATTCTTCTGCCTGCTTCCTTACTAACAGCCCCAGAAGTGGTTTAAGAACCATTATACTATCATTATTTTACTACAAAATTTCCAGTGCATTAGATAAACAGCAGTGGTTATCTCAAGTGGTTGAATAGTATCAGAAGATAGGACATAATCAGTCTATCGTTACATTGCATCTCAGAAGAAGATTTAGTCTTTCACTCCAATTAGAGACCTAAGGCTGCTCTTTGCAGTCATTCTCTTACCTTTGGATTTATCTTCTCAGGATTAAGGAAGCAAATCTGCTTGTTGATACCTGGAAAAAACATCTATCACTGAAATCTCTGTTTGATTTTTACACATTACTGTATAAAACATAATAAACCCATAAGAAAGGCCTGAGTTTAAAGTCTAGTAAAAACAATGTATTTATAGCTGAATATATTTGTGTAAAGCTTTCAAATATTTTTTAACAATTATCCAATCAAAGAAAGAGCACAGCTGTTCAGCTGATTCATGGACAGAATTAGGAACTAAACTATTATTTTAATTTTTAAGCAAGCCCAAAGACCAAAGGGAAGAGAGGAGCAAAATATCCTGAGTATGAAGAAAAAAAAAAAAAAAAAAAAAAAAAGAAAAAAAAGACAAAAAAAAAAAAAGGAAGAAGCAGCAAGACAAAAGACTTCATGATTACAAAGAAAACCTAAAAATCTCTTCAATACTAACAGAACATTTCATGAGCTGTTTTCAAAACCTAAGAGGCTAATTAGTTAGTATGGAAAGAGCTATTAAAAAGTCCACAGGGATTTTTTTGGTGGATTTTTTTCATTTTCTAAATTAAATTTATTTTTTCTTACATACAATTTTTGAAGCAATTATCTTTCCAAGCTCCATACTGACACTGGTAATATTCTTGATTTTTAATTAGGTTAAATTAGAGCCTCCTTTATCTGGCCTGCACATGCACATTATGTCTCCACTGGTCATTAAAGCAGAAACAGCAGAAAGTTGGAAGTAGTGAACTACTTCTAAAGTAGAGAAGTGTAAAGTTTAATGAATTTATTAAAGTTTGAAGAAGTACAATAGGTCATAGTTTTATAGGGGTAATCATATTCTGCATGCTGACAGATCTGGAAGAAAGGCAACAAATGTAATATATTAATATTTTGCCCAAATAGATTTTTTTTTTTAATCCTGGTGAGTGCAGCTAGTATTTATTCACTGTTTCAGATAATCTGTTTGTACTGTGCACCCACAGCCTCCAAGTGGAAGACCGTGAGTCAGAGGGAGGGATCCCAGATACAGGAATCCTCAGCAAAAGAAAGCTGTGGACCAGTTAGAGTGAGCCCAGAGGATGACCATGAACATGATCCGAGGGCTGGAGGCTCTCTGTCAGCCTCTCCTATGAAGACAGGCTGACAGAGTTAAGGTTGTTCAGCCTGGAGAAGAGAAGGGTCCAGGGAGACCTTAGAGCAACCTTTTAGTACCTAAAGGGGGCTTATAAAAAAAGAGGGAGAGGGCCTTTTTATATAGGTGGGTATTGATAGGACACGGAAGAATTTATTTAAACTGAAAGAGGGCAGGTTTAGTTTAGGTATTAGGGAGACATCTTTTACTGTGAGGATGATGAGGCACTGGGACTTTTTGCCTAGAGAAGTTACAGTTACAGAAGTTACAGTTGTCCCTGTATCCTTGGAAATGTTCAAGGCCAGGTTGAATGGTGCTTAGAGCAACCTGGTAGAAGGTGTCCTTGCCCATGGCAGGGGGCTTGAAACTTGATGATCTTTCAGGTCCCTTCCAACCCAATTCTATGATGATTCAGGGACTTAATCCAGTCTCCTTCCTTAGTGGATGCCAGAACTGATGCCTACAATTCTCCACAACCAAGAATGAAGTGGTTTGTTTTTCTTACATGATGGCACTTGAAATGATGCTGTTTTAAAATTCTTCCCAGATTTTGTTTGGCTTAGCCATACCTAATGCCCTTTCATTGATGTGATTTGCAATGTGGAAAAACCATGGGGTCTAAACTTGTAGGGGTGGTGATGAGCACTCTGTAGGATAACTGCTAACTTCAAAGAGAGGAACCCCTAGAGGAGCCAGGTGTTCAAAATGGGATTACATTACTTCAGTCTTACTCATCCTTTCCATTGTTCCAACCAGTGGAAACAATCCTTCAGAGTCATAATTTGGGTCTTAATGCATGACTGAAGTGAACTTGGCAAAAGGAACTCCAATCTTAAATTCAAAAGCAGTGATACCTCATAGGTTCATGAGAACTTTGAGTCAGATAATCTAATTTTAGAAAGATCTTAAGATAAGCAACAGCATTGCCAAGGTTAGAGGAGAGGGTCTTCTAAGACCTTCTCCCAGGATGTTAAATACACAGGGAGCAACACTAAGCTACTGGCTTGAGCAAAAGCATTCAAATGAGTATCACACTTTTCTGCCTAAACTTCTGAACATGACAGTTATTCTGTCAGAGGTCCAAATTTATAGCAGACACATACACATCTGTATGTGTCTGTGTATATAAATATACGTGTATTACATTAAAATACACTGTTACACCTTCCATTCTTACTTAGGTACTTTAAACTTAATAGTACCTATTTCAAAAAATCCTAGGAGTCATTCTAGCTCTCACCTTCCCTTAACCCAAATTACACGTATTAAAAAATTGTAAGGCTCTCAATAGAACTTTGCATATGACTTCACTCATAGAACTTGGCAATACAGTTATATGCTCACCTATTCGAGCTAAGATGTACTAATATGTTGAGTGCCAGGGATTTACAAATCTCTGGATGTCCTCAAGATGAACAAGAACTTTTTAGTTCTGAAGTGTGTACAAAATATGCATGTAAATTAGAACTCAAGGCAAATTGAATTTTGTAGTTTGTTTCCATTTACAAAGGTATTTTACACACCATTCTATTCTACTCTGACAAAACCACCTTTATTTGAAATCCCATAAGCAAACTTTTCCTTATTTGTAAAAGCAAACTGCTTTTTGTATTAAACTGCTCAAAAGACAGAGCAAGTGCATTTCAAGACTTTGTGCATATTTCTGAAGATGTACTGTAGTATATTCAAGTAATATAAATTAAAGTAAAATGTCCTAAATTTAATAATTCAGTATTTTAATTGGACCTTGTGGTTGGGTGATATCCTGTAGTGAAGAAAGATGTATTACATTTTTGTTTTAGCATTTCCCCATCTTTTAATTAATATACAAGAAAATGTGAAAGGAAGATTACAATTATGACATTCACATTCTGTCACCTATTCTTCAGAGAACATATCAACAGTACATTTTACATCTAGTCATTAGAGCTACAGGAATACATTAAAGCCCGAATGTCTAAATCCCATTTGCATCTTTCAGTGCATCTGCCATGAGTGACAGTGGGAGATTCACAGCAGAAGAGATGTCCTCATATTTCCTGTGTCCCTGTAGCTACAGAGATCAGTGGGTTACAATTAGAACCATCATTTGGAGGAGCATTTCAATATACCAAAAATACATTTAGGACTAGACTCAGTTGTTTTACATTTTAGTTCTTCACTGTGCCAGGAAATTCGGCACTTCATTTTTTCACTTTTAAGGTTTACTTCTCCTATGTTATGCTGCTTATTTATTGACATGATTTTTTCATATATTCCTCTTAGGCTTGTAAAAGTCTTTAACATACTCCAAGTGAGCAGTACTACAATAACACTGAAATATTTTCATGACAATATTCAGAGACTTTTGAGTCAGAGGCCGTATCATGAACTGTAGGAATTAGCATAGTTCCTGAAAGTGAATGAAACTCCAATAATACCAGACTTTCCTGAAATCACTCTTGGATCAAGCTTCAGATTTTCTGTTTGTGAAAAGTTCAAGAGTTTGATAAAGTTTCACGTGTCTGCAAACAGACATTTGGCTTTTTTTCTCCACTGGAAAAAAGTGATAATGGCTAATAGACAAAGGCTTTTGTTTGTTTGCTACAGAACAGCTGCTCTTAATCTACCCTGGACTCACACTGGTGTTGCAGTATCAAGTAGGATGCAAGCAAACAAACAAGAGGACAATGAGATCCTGAAGGGCAGATTTTCAACACCAGAAAAACCAGTAGTAGTAGATTCAGATGCAATTTGATGCAATATCAATGTAGTTCACTGCAGTCATTTATTACATTGTCCTTTAGCTCCAAATGTGCAGAATAGTTTACTACTGAGCCTGCATAATTGTATTGCAGGAGTTATCTGGGACTCCTGGAAATGCTGGCAGGAGGGATGATTTTCATGTGAACTAGCATGTGAGGCTCTTAAAATTCAGAAAGGCATTCTGTTATTTTTCAGTTACTTGTTTGTTCATGACTGTCCAGGGCCAAAGGGCAAAGACACATGCTCTGTCAGCACTAAATCTCTGTTCTGATGACTGGCCTGTGTCACAGAAAGACAGCTAGCTGCACCCATGTCTCATTTTATTCCCCTGTATGCCCTCTTTCTCTTCCTTATTCATCACAGAGCTAGAGCTGGAAGGATAAAAATTGAGGGGAAGCCTATTGGCTTCCTCACACTTAATCTGTGTGTCCAGAGACAGTATACACTCTGGCCATGCTGTTAATCTCTAAGTGCTCTAAACAGATGCAGCCTTCTGGAGAAGCTGCTGTACACACCAAGGAGAAGATAAAGCTCACTTGGTTGCTTCCTTGGAAGACTTCAACTTCCTAGCCTGCATGTGGACATAAAGTGCAGGAACAAATCCTGGCAATTTCTTCCTGTAGGAGGAGATAAAAACTGATGAAAAAAGAGACAGAACTACAAAACTTCATTCCAGCAATCTGAGGCATCAAGAAACCTATCAAGTCAAGCTCCCATTCAGCTGCTGTTGGGCTGTTTGCAGGCAACATTATGGCTTTTCCTGACCAGGCCCAGTACAGACATGGCACTTGTTGCTCTACAGATTTAAGTGTTCTTGACAAAGGAAAGGTCACTGAAAGCTCCACATATTGCTGCCAATTTTCTGTAGACTCTTAGTTACTCATTTCTAGCTTTTCTAACTAGTAGTGCATAGAAGTGGAACTTCCATAGTTCAGTTTGCTGACTCCTTCAGCTGCCCGTTAAACAGACCTAGACTAAAGTATAACTTTCAGTACAGAAAGTTCTGCATAGGATAATCCAGCCTACCTGTAAGACCTACTTAGCTCTGTGACAACTTGTGACATTTAGGCTTTGCCAGAAAAGAAAAAAAGGAAGGTCAAGAGTAATAGAAGATTGGAGTGCTGCTGATATGACATCCATGGAAGCTGGCATAAACTGGCACTAAATCAAGAGATAACTTCTTGATTCTGCTCCAGTTATCCTCACTGACCTTGTAAAAAACAAGATTTTTCTGAGTCTGGGTTTCCAAGGTAAAGAATGAGGTAATACTCTTTTGCTCACCATTTTCTTTAAACTGGGAAGATTTTGATGGTGGATGTCTCACTGCAAAAATGTACAGTGCCCATAGTTCAAGGATTCTGCTTTTAAGCATGCTACAGTGTGTTTAGGAACCCAAACTGAAAAATTGTCTTTGTAAAATGTAACTATAATTCACAACATGTATGTCTGGAAATCCAGCAGGTTTTTAGTATAACTCATTAGGAAAAGGCCAATTCATCTGCCTTCTTTTAAAAAAACAAAGACAATACAAAAGCAAAAGACAGATACATGAAGAAGAGATTCACAGACAGTAGAGATGCAAAGGTAAAGCCTCTGATCCATTTTACTGCAGCCATTAAGCTGCATTTCTTGGGAAATTCCTCCTACGTATAGATGTGCACCAGACACCTGGAAATCTCTTGAGTGAAATTTATAGTTGCAAATTGCTTGCAAATTAGATTTCACTGGAATATCAAGCGTCCCTCCCCTCTTATTTTAATTCCTCCAAGAAATGCCCTAGCCCACATAAGGAATATACAAACATTTTTGATATATTGTTGTGGTTTAAAGGACAACAACTTTTTTTCTCCTTCCTGGGGGGGGATTGTTTTTCTACTTCCGCCGGGGCACGGTTTCCAGCGGGGGTAGAGGGCCCACAGATTGGCTGGTTTTGAGATGGGCACTTCTTACATTTTTAAGAGCGGGAAGTTAAAAGCGCTCTTTGACTTCCGTTCGCAGGGAAGGTAACCCCGCGTGCCCGGCCGGCCGCTCTGGGCCTCAGGGCCTGGGGGGCCGTGCCGGGGCTGC